>ML874345.1:10039-29053 GCA_009831015.1 Picea engelmannii | reverse complement strand
ACACCTTTTGGGATATTGTTGGGACATATAGTGTGTAAACAAGGATTATTAGTATATCATGATAAGATTGCAGTCATTGTAAACTTACCACCACTAAAGTCAATGCTCCAGTTGAGAGAAACACTGGGACATACAAACTATTACAAGAAATTTAGAGAGGGGTATATGCACAGATTAATGCACCAATGGAAAAATTGTTAAAGAAGGATATCATATTTCAGTGGACTAAGGACTATCAACAAGGATTGGACACCTTAAAATAAAATATGGTCACAACACCTATCCTAGTATTCCCATATTTGGAAAAGACATTTCATGTGCATGTAGATGCATCATCCATAACACTTAGAGAAATTCTGGCACAACCAAGAGCAGGGGACTTAAACCATCCTATATCCTTTGCAAGAAGAAAATTTTCAGAATCAAAACAAAATTACAAAACCACCGAAAGAGAAGGCCTAGCCATGTTATATGCACTTCAAAATTTTGTGAACTACATACCGGGGAAACACTTTAAAATGTTCACATACCATTCTGCCCTCAAATATCTACTCAACAAGCCAGTGTTGGGGGAGAGAATATGTAGATGGATATTGTTATTTCAAGAATTTGATTTCATAGTGATAGTCAAACCATGGAAGATGAATGCAGGACCTGATCACATGTCAAAGGTAACTAATGGAGAAGAACCTACCAACTTGGAAGACAACTTCCCAGATGCAAAATTATTTTCAGTACAGGTAGTTGATGAATACTTTTCTAATATTATTGAATACTTAAGTACAAGGATTGCGCCACAATAATTTAGCATTGTGTAGAAGAAAAATATGGTAGTCAGAGTTGTAGTCTATCAACTTATTGCAGGACACTTATACAAAAAGGGCACATATAACATTTTGAGAAGGTGTGTATTAGAACATGAAAGTCCCAAAATTTTGGTAGAAGCTCATGAAGGTATAGTTGGAGGACACTATGAAGGAAAATTTACCGTGCAAAAGGTATTGCATGTAGGATTATGGTGGCCAACAATTCATAGAGATGCCAAGGAATATTTCCAGAAATGTGATGCCTATCAGAGGGTTGGAAAACCCAAGATAAGGGATGAGATGCCTCTAATAACACAAGTAACTTTGCAGGTATTTGAAAAATAGGAAATAGAATTTGTTGGACCAATCAATCCACCAGAAAAAAGTTCAGGAGATAGATATATCATTACTGCGATTGAATACCTAACAAGATGGGAAGAAGCAACATCGGTCAAAGAATGTAGCACAAAGACAACATGAAACTTCTTGTTTGCACAAGTGATCACCATATTTGGATGTCTAAGGATTTTGATGAGTGGCCAAGGCGCTGACTTTATCAACAGTACCATCAATGTTATGACTGAGGAGTTTGAAGTATATCACTAGAAGAGTACACCATACCATCCTCAGGAAAATGGAACTGTAGAATCCTTCAATAATATCTCGAAGAATGCTTTGACTAAGATATGCAATGTCAATAGGGATGATTGGGACTTGAAAATACCAGTAGTATTATGGGAATACATGACCACATGTAATAAGTTGACATGACATATACCATTCATATTGGTGTATGGGAAGGACGCAGTGGTGCCATTAGAATTTATGGTACCTAGTCTGTGTGTAGCGGAAATTACCAACATGACAGAAAGAGGAGCAATATAGGAAATGTTAAATCAACTAATGGAAATGGAAGAGGACAAGATTCTGGTAGAATTTCACTAGAAAGTATAGAAAGCAATAAACAAAGCCTGGCATGATCGACCTATTAAGAAGACGAGTTTTAAGGAGGTAGACCTAGTCCTTCTCTATGACAGTAAATTTTTTCAACATCCTGGTAAATTTAGAATGCATTGGCTAGGCCCATATGAAGTAAAGATTGTCACAGATGGGGGATCTATGCATCTAAAGGATTTGGGAGGAACAAAACTCAAAGGAATGATCAACGATAGTCGACTAAAACTGTACAGGGACAATCGACCTCCTAACTTTTAGAAGGAACAAAGCAGTGAGGAAGGCATGTATATAGTGTACCATAGCATATATTAGGACAAAAAATGATAAAAATAAATAAAAAGGAGAAAAAGAAGGAAAAAAAATACAAAAATAGAAAACGAGAGAAAAACACAAAAAGACATAGAAGTTGACTGAACCATAAGAAAGTGCGGAGAAAAATGTGCACACAGTAAATACCGTGACAAACATCAGAATACAACGTGCAAGAAAAATTACAGTCAACGCAAATGCATGCGAAAAGTGAAAAATAATTAAGACCGGGTCTATAAAAGGTGGAAAGAACACATTTATTCAACACTTAGCGATTTTTGAGTACATACAGAGAAACATAGTGCATTCCCTAACTAGCAATTTATGCAGAAGCAAGAAAGTGTGTGAATTCAAGAGAGAATGACCCCACCAAAGTTCAGCATGCCAAGCCAGTATGTCTGGGTTACTTGGGAGGGCCAAAGGCGTAAGGAAAGAATGCCACAGCCCGAGAATGTGGTCAAGGTGGAAGATATTACCACCTCGAACACAAAATCAATCAGCCTGACATAGGTTGAGGAAGAACCATCGACAACGCAATAAAGAGAACTAGGGTATAGCTTTGGGTCTCAAAATGGTATTTCGAACCCTAACCCTTAGACACCTGTGAAGCTCGACGAAACAATGGGATTGCGACTGTCCCATGAATGCAAGGAAGTGTTGGTCGAAGATATCACCGGTTGACCAGAGTCCAAAAGAAAATAAAAGGACACAAATGCAGTAGAGGCATGCCCATCTGTTGCGGAACATAAAATAAAGGTGCCAGACGCCATGGATGTTACAAGACCACATCTCCCAGACACAATGATTATTGTGGATGATATGTTGGGAAGGTACCAAAAATCAGGTACGCAGACCATGATGTGTGTGATGCGGCCAAATTCCCAGATTTGGCCAAGGACACTTATTTAATAAAAACATGGGAAGTTGGACCCCTCGACAAACCCATAATCGAGCCCAGGTAGTGGATAATGGGCTCTATAACTTAGACATCATGAACCTACTGGGTATACTGCATTTTGGGTGTGGTAAGAATGTCAGGCTCTGCGTGAAACAACTAGTCACCTGCATACATGGAGGAATCCTATGGATGGATAGGCCTGTACAGATAGATGTGGCACTGATTACCAAAATCACATGACTCCCTACATTCGACGCACATCCAAAATAATATTTGGATAACAAGGTGCACGAGAAATAAATCGCAGAGCTGGTCAAAGCGTAGTTCGACACTAGTCGGGGAAATTATGGAATTGTAATCAAGGATATCAACGATAATGCAACAAGGTTCGCCAACAAGCTTATGGCTTGTAAATTATTGAGGAAATTCCACAAATAAGAAGCACCATCAAGAATTGTTGCAGTAGTCGTGCAGTGCACGAAAGGGGTAATGTTCAGCTGGGCACCATACCTGTTGAACTAGTTTTTGATAGACTGTAGAAATGTGCAGGAAAATGGAACCGAGTTCCATTACTCCTGGTTGATCATTCTGATAGCATTGGTAGGATGACAGGAGATAAAATTCTCAACATTCTTGGATAGGATGGGTAAATGTTATGCGACCAGATATGAGTCCCTCTGGCAGGCCAAGGATAACAAGATGCAACAAGAAAATAATGCAGTTTTTTCAATGCTGCTAGAAGACATACAATAGTGCACAACTAATGTGTGGCACATACTCATGGAGGTAGTAAAGGAGACATAAGGGATAGCCAATTTCAAGGCATCCAGGCACCACATGTGGATCCAAGCCACAAGGGATCCAAAAGAAGGCATGGCTAGAAATGCAACACTGCATCACTAAAGAGGAAGTGGAATGGATAATTAAAGACTTTCCTATGCAGTGGCAACTTCCAGTAACAATATCAACAATGAGGACAGTCACAACACAATCCTCTAGGCCTAAGGACAAGGCTGAAGCAGGCTCTTCAGCAAGAACAAATAGCCCGGTCGATAATACTAGAACGAATACAATGTAGAATCATCCAACCGGGAGCAGTGCAGTATTGAAACGCCCAAGGAGAAAAACAACACCAACAAGGATAGGAAGCCAACCATAGACCAGAAAGAAAGATACTTCGTAGGATGGAGAAGAAAGAACCTAGGGTAATATAAGTGGGGCGCATCCCTCACAGACAGTAAGGAATCCCACACAGGAAAAAGAGGCGCGCAAGAAAAGGAAATATGACATAGAGGACCCAGACATCACCTTGACAGAGGATTATGCAGAGCTAGGAAGGGACAAGTTCCGAGATAGGGGGGAAGAAGTGGTCCACATTGCAGAGGTACAACAAGAAGAGATCATGGCCAAGCTCATAGAGGTCCATGAGAATATACAACAACTATAGAGCCAAGCAGGATCACAAGCCAGATCACAACAACATGAAAAGACACAACGACCACCTGCACAGAAAGAAGGAGAGGAGACAATGCAGTTTGTAGTCCAGGGAAGGGAGAAATTTATGGTCATGCATCAAATGATCATATTGGATCAGGAGACTTCAAAGAAACCCCCGGGGGACATGGAACAATTGGAAGTGGTCATGGAACAAATATCCACCAAGGAACTATATGGAATCCAGACCAGTGTTTTGCAAGAAGTGTAATCCAGGGCCCGCCCGGATGCAACAAACTTGGAGGTGGGTAGAGGAGCTGCTGGAATGATACAAGTCACATGCAATCAACTGAAAATGGAGAAAGAGGAAGAGAAATAACGCATAGATAAATTAGAACAAGGATTAACAACGGATTACAATCGCATCCCATACAACGCGCAAGCACTAGAGAGAAGTGTATGTTGAATTTCATAAGAGATGATATTGTATATGAATGGTGTTGCGCCTCTTTCGTCACCTTGGTGAGAAAAGAAGAGGTGCTTGCAAGATCAGTTGGGTCTGCTGAGCAGGACAACTATAAAGAAAAGAGTTAGAGAAAGAAAATAAAAACTACAATTAAGAATTAAACTAAGAGATGCAATAAAAACTATATTCATGAGCATAGGGACATAGAAACAAAAAGAACCAAAATACCCATGTCACCAATGTTTGAGGCTGATCTATTAGTGAAAACAAAGCACCAAGAAGAAAGGGGACTATGAGTCCCTTCTTCCTCCAAGGGAAGGCTCTTGGACCCTCACTAGCTAGCTCTTCTTACAACAAAGAAAAATGAAAAATGGTGATGAAATAACTCTTTACAAATCCACTCAATGGTGAGGTGGATTGTCCAATGTAATGGTGCCAATATGCTCTTGTCAAGGATGGAGTCCTCAAAACAATAGAGGCAACATAAAATTACTTTGAATTCCTTGAGAAAATGAGGTGCATCCATGTCTTTTTATAACATTCATTTGGGTTATTGTTTAACTACTTTGTAGTGTGAAAAGAGGCCAATTAGGGCATTATTAGGTCTTTGACCAGCCCACCATTCGGATCCAGCCCAGATTTGAGGGTCAAATCAGATTGGGAGCTGAACCACAAGTGGTTGGGAGGCCGACCACTTCCATAAATGTTCCCTTTAGCAGGTCCGCGACTTTTTGCACTAACATTTGTGCATCGTGCGCCTGTGCGCGATTTCTACATTCCTGTTTCGTGCATGCGCGCGCACGCCCAATGTCTGCAAAGCGCTCTTCAAATTTTCCCTAATTTGTATAGTTTTTGACCTTTTTTGAATGCTGTGGTATTAATTCAGGTTCATGGATGACTTCATCATTGTTTGACGATGCTAAGTTCTTGTAACCATGTGTGGACAAAATTTCAGTGATAACAGATGCCCCCTGATGGATGAGGTTAGGAGCATACGTATAGCCGAAATCCATCAATGTTTCTTCTACTAAGAATGTTGTTGTAAGCTAGAGAAATAGTGGGATTTTTGAGAGCGATCCGTTGGAGAAAAAAGGAACTGGTAGGACCCGACCTTCCATGAGGTGTATACAATAGAAAACTGTGTACAAACGAGGCGGGCATGCCCCATGCTCGTGTTATGTATCTCTAAAAAAGGATGACTGAAGTGTTGGTGTAGACAACTGCAGTGCCCGTGGGGGCGGTTGTGATAAAGGCAGAAGACAATTCTGCAAATGAACATACTCTGAATAGTAGGCAGTGATCGTGGTAATAAGTAGCAGCGATGATGTAGGCATTGATAGCCCTGCCAAGTTCAGAGGTCTTCTACAACTGAAAGAACTATCTGCAATAGTCGCAAAGTAAGACCCACCGTAACATGAGAAAGTGTTGGCGTTGAATGTTATGGGGGTCAACGACAGCAGGGAGCAATGATGTTTCACCCTGTGCCGTCCGAGATCTCTCCTTGAGTGGGTAATGAGAATCAAGATACTGTCTCCCTTCTGGCAAAACTTGTGCTGATGTCGACAAAAAGGGAGACACGACTCCTAGAAGCACATGGCTTCATGAAATCTACTAGGTGAGGTGAGGAAGTGGCAGAGGTACATGGATGAAGTCAAGATATGAGAAGACTCAAGATTTCCCTTGGTTGGAGGATGAGAGAAAAAGTGGCCGCAACCGTTCAACGAGGTCGAGTGTCAGGGGGATGACAAGACTGGGGATAAGTTGTGCCAGAGGCGGGACAAGGTGAACAAATTCAGAGGGTAGAGGTAAGTGACCTGTAGGGTACTCTGAAGATATGGACGATGCTGGCAAGGAAAGATGATAAGTAGTGCTCCAACCAAGGGTGACATGGGTTGCGGTTGGCCAAAAAGAGGGAAGCAGTTCGCCAAAGGTGACGAAAAAAAAGGGTAAAGTAACGACTGAATATAACGACGTTTGTACAATAAATAACGAATAATTGCGGAGAAATGTACAAATACAGAAACGGGTGCCCCAATGTGATATGGGTGGCCCATGTAGGGCATAATTTGCTTGGAAAATTGATGAAGGGTGGGGGCCCCATTGGTGAGTTTCTGTATGAGGTAGGTGAAATGAAGGTAGGTTTGCAGATGGGCAAACTGATTGTGGATGAAATGGAGGGTTCATGATACTACGGAGGTGCAGAAAAAAAAAGAACCGTGAAGAGATAATATGGGAGTATGTGTGGGAAAGATAGCAAAATGAGGAGAAGGAGTATGTGGTTGATTCGCGACATGATGAAAGACTATCGGGACTCCCATCCCTAAAGGGTTTTGAAAAACAGCATGAGTGTCAAAAGTGTCAAAAGGTGCTATGAATGGGACAACTCATGTGGGTAAGAATGCTACCGGGTAACAGTACCGAAGATGCAAATGGAGGTGTGGGTACTGTAGAGCCGGGAATGGGGATCCTAGAGGCAAATATCAGAGGGTGTGATTGGAAATGTAAGTGCGATACAGTGGGAAAGACTACATGCCAGTGTTGAGTATATACCTGAAGGGGTTGTGCCGATGTATGATGATCAAGTACCTGCACACATGAAAACCAAATACCCAAAGTGAACAATATCTGAAGAGAATCGAAGATATGAGCATGTATTTGATAAGCGTGAATATGCGTATGTGTACTTGACCAGGGTATGAAAAAAAAGGCGCCACGGGGGCTCAGGATGAAAAGAGGCCCAGGGACTACTGTGATGTAGATGACAGGATGCTGATCCCGTGGCTGAAGACGGATTGAAAAATGGACACCGTGGGCTCCCGGAATGGTGAGTGGAAGTTTGGCAATAAGGCCTATATATAGCTGTAGGGCCCACATTGCCACCTCATTTGTACCTGCTGCAATAATGACTGGACGAGCAGTTTTCAGAGGAGATTTGGAGATTTGCGGAGGAAGATGCACCCGTGTGGTGATTAGCGAGTGTCAGGTTAGTGTTCTGATCATCCTGCATAGAAATAGGATTTCATTTTTTGGGCAGGGGCTGTACAGAGGGCTGTATAGAGATATTTAGGGGATATGGGCCCCATATGCGCGGGCGATATGGTAATAGGCGCGCACACGTGCGTGCATGTCCACTGGATATATGCGCATGGGGACACGGTAGAGGGGATTTAAGGCGTGCTCTAAGGGCGCGCCTGTGGGTTGAATAGGCACGCACAAGTGCGCGTCTGTAGGTTGAATAGGCGTGCATCTGTGCGCGCCTGTATGGTGAACAGGTGAGCTTGGGAGCGCGCCTGTGAAGCAAACAAGTGTGCACTGATGTGCACCTGTGTAGTGAACAGGTGCGCACACATGCACACCTGTGTAGTGAACAGGCGCGCATGTGTGCGCACCTGTGGGTAACAAAACCGCACCTAGGAGGCTAGGTTGAGGTGTATAAAAATGAGTCTTTTTGATGCTGTTGATGGTTTCTTGAGCTGATATAGGACTCTGTGTTATGTCTGCAGGTGGACGATTGTGACAATGCCAGTGGGTTGGCGAGAGCGAGACTGGTCTCAGCTGCGAGATGCCGTGGCCATTGAAGGGCCCGGTGTGCGTGCGACTTTGGCAGCCTGTGGGCTGCTAAAGTTCTTTGAGTGCCTATTGATACGGGCACAAGAGTATCTCCTACAGTTCCTGATCTAGATGTGGAGTCCGGAGCTGCACTACTTCCTCGTGTGAGGAGAGCAGATCCCCTTCACTGCGGTGGAGGACGTATATTTCTTGACTGGGCTTCCCTTTCGGGGAACGCCCCTACCGGCGGAGCCGGTGCTGCCTAGGGATACACATCTCGTGACTATTGGTCAGAGATATTGTTCGGGTCGAAACTTTATGTTCGGGATGGTTGTGAGCATTGCGTCTATAGATTCCCTGGCGCATCGCTTTATAGTAGCGATGATTGTACGAGTATATGGGTCACTGGCGACCCAACGGATTAGTGGTGGCCAACTTATGGTGCTGGAGAGAGTGTTGGCCGGCGAGCATTTCACTTGGGGGCTTACGCTGCATGCGAGGATGGTGGGGCAGTTGGACCACTGTCGGTCCACGGATACGGGGGAGTTTTCCTTCGGGTCCATCCTAGTGGCCTGGTTTCTAGAGAGGGTGCCGATGTTTCACTTGAGGATTCTATTGGGTGCACCTGGGGTGCGAGAGCCATGATTGAGGAGGTGGTCAACTGTGTTTCTTCGTCATGGTGGTGGCGAAGGTGGCCACTTCTTTTCTGCAGAGGCGGCAGGTGCCGCAGGTGATTTTACGTTACCCCTATGCCAGGGTTGACTTCCGGGATGATCCGGACATGGTGCTACCTCTAGGGGAGGTTTTTGATCATCGAGGTATGTTTGGTGTTTATGTGTATGTTTTTTCTATTTTGTGTTTGAGATAGCAGTCCATATGTATATGATATAGATGCTGATACTATCTGTTGTTTGTGTGTATGTGCAGATGTGGCACCTCGCGGGTGTGAGGTGGAGTTGCAGAGAGCGTCGGCTCGTCGGGAGCCAGAGAGACTGCCGCAGGGAGAGAGACGCCGGCATGAGGATGCCATGGTGCAACCAACTGAGCCTGAGAGGGCAACGAGGAGGCACCGGTTTGATGACCCTGGTGCTGGGCCATCACATGCTCCTCTGGCGACTGCCGTGGTGGACTTTGAGGACATCCGTTGTCATCTGGAGATGGTGTTATAGGACGTGCCTGAGGGCATGTGGTCTTGCATCGAGGACGAGAGTTTACTGGAGCAGTGTGTGGGGGTTCCGCCGCCATGGCGAGCCATAGTACGACGAGTAGCAGTGGCTGCTGCTATGACGAGTGGACGACTACCGCCGAGGCAGGAGGGGCTTGTAGGGGGTGGACCACCACCGCCTGAGGCAGGTGGTGGTGGGCCACCAACGCCTGAGGGAGGGGCAGGTGGTGACGCTTTAGAGGCACCGTGAGTGGTGATTTATGTATTTGATGTATGGATATATTTTTGGTATATAGGCTGGTGAGCGTATTTTGTACCGAGGTGCTGCATTGGCCTGCAAATACTTGTATTTTTTGTATGTAAACATTCAGATGGGACTGTGGACCTATATATATACATGAGTATACTTTTTGAGATCTATGTGGTGTTTACATGTTTTTGGTTAATGTTTTGATGATGTCTATTCTATGTATATGCTGTGAAAGGATTGTGATATGTTTATGTATGTGTAGAGGTAGCTTGATGTGATATATGCCAGTCTAACACAATATTAGCTAGGTTATCCGTTATTTGATTCAATTGTCTTGGAATATGTGTAAATGTAATGGAATCAAAATGTCGAGATAAAAGCCTAACCTGTAGGTATTTGCGAAAGAGGCAAGGATCACAGATGCGATACATATTGTTGAGCTGGAGGACGACTAGTTGAGAGTCGAGAAAGACGCGAAGGTGACGAATACGATGATGCTGAGCATCGGCTAGGAGGCCAATGATGACGGTGTATTCGACTTGGTTGTTGGTTGCTGACCCCAAGCATATGCCGCTTGAATGGAGAATTTCATGTGAAGGGGTGTAGAGAGCCCAAGCAGTTGAAGCGAGATTTTGCGTCCAACGACTGGCACTGTCGGTGTAACCGATGTGGTAGGCTGGTGGAGGAAGCATCTGTCAATAGCACAAAGGATAGTTTAGACGTGAGGGGAGGAGAAAAATATTAAAAAACGCTAGAAACGAAATAACCTAAAGTAGAATGACTACGTTTAAGCGTAAAATTTCTTTAAGTATAACCGGTTGATGGGTTCTTTGAGAGAGAGGCCTTCAGGAGAGGCCAGAATATATGCGCCTTTGGTGAGGCAATGTTGAATGATGTATGGGCCATGCCAGAGTGACTCGAATTTTCCATGGCCAAAGGTATCATGAGCGATATCGTAAGCCAAGACGAGGTCGCCTTCACGGAATGAGCGAAGGTTGACATGGCGATCAAAGGTAGCCTTGGTTTGTTTTTTAGCTGCCTCGTTGTTCTGTAAGGAAGATCGACGATCTTCATCCAGAGACTCCAAGTTCAGCAAGCGCTGCTCCATTGGAGCAGTGTCAGGTAATAGCTCAATTGCGGTGTGTAAGGTGGGAATTTCACACTCAATGGGGAGAGTGGCCTCAACCCCATGGACTAAATGAAATGGTGTGAATCCAGTAGCGGTTTTCACAACCGTTCAGTAAGTGCATAGCATAGAAAATAACATTTGATGCCAATTGGTTTTATGTTTATTAACCATGTGCTGTAACATGGTCTTGAGGACTTTGTTAACTGCCTCGACCTGTCCGTTAGACTGAGGGTAATATGGTGAGGCAAAATCGTGAGAGAATCCTAACCGAGATGAGAGTTCGACGAAGATCTCATTCTCGAAGTGTTTGCCATGATCGGAAACGAGTTGGAGGGGTAATCCAAAGAGGGATATGACGTGGTTAAAGAAAAAACGCGCTGCAGTGTCAGCAGTGTTGTTGAAAGTGGGCATAACTTCTGCCCATTTGGTGAAGTAATCAATGGCAACAACGATGTATTTGTGACCATTGCTGGAGGAGGGATTACAAGTCATAAAGTCGATGCCCCATTTACAAAAAGGGCTGGCAGTAATGACAGGGTGAAGAAGAGCGGGGGGAGCTTGGGCTTTGTTGGCGTAAAGCTAACATTGCGCACATCGTTTCATGACATGAATGCAATCATGAAACAAGGTAGGCCAAAAGTAACTGGCTCAGATAATCTTTTGAGAACTGGATATACCCGAAATATGGCCCCCACATGCACCGCTATGGCAGTCGTTTAAGACTTTATCGGCCTCGTCAATAGTCAGGCATCGACGAAGAATGGTGTCGACGCCCCACCGATATAGGATGTCTCCGATGAGAAGGTAGTGGGGGGCCTGATGGTGAATACGTCGACGATCATCTCATGAAAGGTGGTTTCCGAACTTTTGAGTTCGGAGGTAGACGAGGAGGTCTCTGTACCGAGGATCATCCGAAGTGATGTAAAAGAGATGTTCGTCGGGAAAGTCGGTGTTGACGGGGGCACTGGTGATGTCAGAGGGAAGGAATGTGACAAGTTCGGTGAGAACCATGGCCTTCTTACTCTTAGGGGTTGAGAACTCAAGGTCGTACTCCTGAAGGATAACGATCCATCGAGCGAATTTTCCGTTAACTTGCCGACGACTGAGCAAGTACTGCATAGGGTTGGAATCTGCGATGACCTTTGGGGTGCGAAGAAGAATGTAATGGCGCAATTTATGGACTGCGAGGACAACTGCAAGAGCAAGTTTCTCTTCATGTTTATATTTCAAGGGTGGCCCTGAGAGGTTTTTACTAACGTAATAAATGACATGTTCACGATTGTCATCTCCGAGCTGGACGAGGACACCTACTGATACAACTGATGCTGATACGTAGAGGATATAGTCGCGATTATAGTCAGGTGCACTAATTAAAGGTGCATTTGAAAGCGCTGTTTTAAGATAGTCAAATGATTGTTGGGCATGGTTGTCCCAGTGAAATGGGATGTCGTGACGTAGTAAGGGAAGGAAACCGTGTGCGTGTATGGCGTAATCTGGGACAAAGCGTCTAAGAAAGTTAGCTTTGCCCTGAAGACTCTGAAGTTGCTGTAAATTCCGGGGAGGTGGAATTTCGGTGATAGCTTGGACTTTGAGGGGGTCCACAGTAATACCGCTTTGGGAAACAATAAAACCGAGGAGGCGCCCTACGGTGACACAAAACACACACTTGGGAGGATTCAAGCAAATGTTGTACTGACGACACCGTTGAAAGATGATTCGTAAATCATTGAGATGCTGGGTGCGTTTCTTGGAGCGAGCTGTGAGGTTGTCCAAGTAGGCGAGGATGATATTAGCTAGATCGTGAAATATGTACGTCATCGCCCGCTGGAAAGTTGCGTCGGCATTCTTTAAGACGAAAGGCATGACACGATATGCAAAAGTACCCCACGGGGTAGTGAATGTGGTTTTATACTGATTGACTGGGTGGATTTGAATTTGATTATAGCCAGAGAATCCGTCCATAAAGGAGAGAGCCTCGTGGCCAGCGCAGTCATCGGTAATTTGATCGATGAAAGGCGTTGGAAAGTTGTCTTTGGGATATGCGTGATTGAGATCGCGAAAGTCTTTGCAAACGCGGATAGTTCCCTATTTTTTGTTAACGGGTATAGGGTTGGAAACCCATGAGGTATAGGCGATGGGGTAAATGAAACCAGCAGGACGTAACTTATCAATTTCGGCTTTGGATGGATGTAGCGGTCACTGTTTTTGGCGAACTGGTGTAATGTCGGGCCAAGTGTCGATGCGATGTTTGACAATAGAGGGATCGAGGCCAGGCATTTCCATGTATGACCAGGCGAAAATATCCATATATTCCTGGAAGAGGGCTTTATATGCGGCGATTTCTTGAGGAGTGCAAGCAACTCCAATGGTGATTTCTTCGACGATGCCATTTTTAATGGAAATGTCGATTTTAATGGTGGGGGAAATGTTGGCCATATTTCCTTCTTCAAAAGCATCAGGGGCAGGAATGGGATTTTTGAACCAGTCGATAGGCCCTGATGGGATAAAATCCTTGGTTTCGACCGCGTAAATGGGGTTTTGGTTAGGAGGCATGGAGGCTTCCTGTGGAGAGAAGAGTGCGCGATGGTGTAGCACATCTTAGGGAGAGTCCGAGTGGTTTAAATCTTTGAGTATTTCTTTGTCGCATTGGAAGTGACAGGAATACAAGGGGTCGTGAGGAGTGATCTTGGTGATTGTGTGGCTGCCCCCTGATGAAGAAGCAGGGGGACCAATGCTAGGAGATGGTGAAGGTTCACTCGACATAAACTAGATATTGAAGTACTGAGGGGTACCCGTGGTGGTTGGGTGGAGAATGTCCGTAGGGGTATGAGCTAGAGAGTTGGGGGGGTTGGGGGGTGAATCCTCAGATAAGTCATCTAAGAACCATGGAGGAGTTGGGAGGGCCTCGAGTTCGGGAGAAATGAAATGAAGACCCTCTAGTGACGAGGTAATATCAATTATCGCCTCTGCCGGTCGGTGAAGCAGGGTTAATTGACGTTGCCAGTATTCAAGGATCATAGGACACTGGTATGTAAAAGGAGCTAATGAATCACAAAGAGAGCAAGGGCGTCTCATACGTTCATTGAATGAAGTGGTGACATAATGGATGTCAGTGATATTTGTTGAGGAGGACGTAGCAGGACTGGGGTTGTTCTGGAAGTTCTGGCATACGACGGTTAATGTCTGCCGAAAGCGTGGCAGTGCTGGGAAATGATGGGTATAATGGCCATACTCTGAACATATAACACAAGCGTATTTGGTCCTCAACCCTTTACTACTGGAAGGTTGGGTGGTAGTGGCGGGACTAGCAGTAGAGGCGGGTGCTGGGGGAGTTTGATTGAGGGGGATCAAATTCCGTAATTCAGGTAGTGATGGACAGTTGTTGGTTTGGTGGCCCTGTTTCTCACATAGTGCGTAAGGTGGTGGGATGCATGGAGGAAGTGGAGCGGTGGGCTCCTTTTTATTTCTCTTGCCCCCAGCTATAGCAGGGGGGTTAGTGAGTGGGGGGGTGGTGGGGGTAAGGATGGGAATCGTCATGGGGATTCCTTCCTGGGAGGGAAGGGATGGTCGAGGGACCATCTCTGGTGGGTGTAAATACCAAACTGGGATTGCTGACACCATATTAGGTAGTGTGAGCATTGCGGCTACCTGAAAATCTTCGATACCGGGTGGAGGGTAAAAGAAGGGAATTTGAGTGAGGGATTGGGGAACTGTCTCCCAAACTGGACTATGTCCTTGGGGAGAGGTGGAATTGTGGACTGGTGGGGTCGACGAGTGTCCAGGAGGTTCTTGAGGGGGGGGTTCTGCGACGAGTGGGATGTCAGGTATAATAGAAGCCACTGTAGGAGGAAGGGTATCCTCTGTGTGAGTTTCGTTAGATGATATGACACACACTTGATTGGAAGGGTGTAGGAGTGGTGGTGCTCCATGATATGTTCCTAATAAGGATGGATCTTTAAAAATCCCAGGACCCATCTCGACAAGTGGATATGTGTCATGGCTTGTGTGGATGAGAGGAAGAATGTTATCGATGTTGGCAGATGGATTAGGCTCATAATGTGAGACTTGGTCAATGGTAACGATCTTCCCATTGTGAGGGAACATCATTGTCCGAAAGACGGAAGATTCCACTGCCTTCATAGCGTACATGTAGCTACGACCGAATAGGATATTATAATCGAGTGGGGCATCGATAACTTCGATATCGATGAGAATAGTCTTGCCCCCAAGTTCGACGGGGACATTTTGGAAGAGCCCTTCAGGAGAGGATGGTCGTCTGTCATAAGCTCGTAATGTGATGGTAGAGGGTATGAGTTCCGGGGAACCAAGTTTCTGCCATACCATTTTGGACATAATGCATGTAGATGCACCTTCATCGATGATACACCGATGAACTGTGATGTTCCATATTTTCACTGGTATTTGAAAAGCGATCAAGGCATGAAGATGAGGTTCTCCGCTGTCAAGATCAAAGGTAATGAGTCAGGTATCTGTAGGGTCGAATTCCCCCAAGGTGGAAAGTAGTGATTTCCGTTGTGTAGGACAAGTCTGGAGGGCTTCCAAGACTGACATGGCAGCCGAGGATTGTGCTAAGTCGTCTACCAAACTATAGTTATGAGCTGCCCTAGCCTGTGGGTTGTGGACATTCCTGCGCAATGGGATGCGAGGGATGCGAAGTGGTGGTTTGGTGGAAGGGCGAGGGATCACCAATGGGGGTCCCGTCGGTGGAGGGTTTGTCTCTGAAGGGGTGGGAGTAGACTCAGCGGGGGCATGATACTGACGATTATGCATTTGCAGAAGGATTTCTTCCTCATTTGTGAGGAGAATTGTACGATCTGCTGGATTGTTGGGGTTGAGGTATTGTCCTGCCTGGGGTGGGGTATGTTGTGTGTCTTGTTGGGGGTTTATCACACCTTGATGTGGGATAGGATTTTTCATCACAGCGGGGGGTTTTTGTACGTATTGTTGTGGTGCCTGCGGAGGGGCAGGCTGTGCAGGAGAATGGGGAAGACTACCAGAGTCTTTCAACCGTTTGAAATCAAGGATCCGGGGGCAATGATGAGTGTAATGGTTGAAATCACCACAAAGGGCACAAGGGAAGATGGTTTTAACATTGTTTCTCCCTTGGCGTTTATTATTATTTCCCCCTTGGGGGTTTTGGTTCCCTTGGTTCTGGTTGCCCCCAGTGGGTTGGTGCTGTAGGGGTTGATTCCCGCCCTGACCTGGGTTGTTGTTATTCTTGTTCTGTCCTTTTTTCTTGGCATTGTTCGATGGATGGGTTGGATTGGTTGTATTCAACTGTTCAAAATTTTGGTATTGTTGAACAACAGAGGGTTGAACAAAATTCACCCCTGCATGAGGATGTGGGGGAGCCATGGGTCGTGGAGGACCAGGAAATGGGAAATATGAATTCTGTGGTGGTATCGATCCATAAGGTACATAGGAAGGCGTAGTGATTTCACTAGTACTATAGGCTGAGGTTGAGGGAGTACCACTGTTTGTTAGAATAGGTGGATGTATGGGAGGTGCCGACGATGGTCCACTGATAGGTGGAGGTATAGAAACAGGGTATGGCTGTTGATAAGGGGGTGGGGGGTAATAAGAAGTGCCCCCGTATGCTGATGGGTATTTAGGTGTTCCATAAATCGGTGGTGGTTGGGGTTGTGGACCATGGTGTGTGGTGGCACCAATCAGTCCGTCTACTGAGTGAGACATCCCAGGTTTGTCTTGGCCAAATGGCACAGGTTTTGGAAGATCAGGAAGCACAGTTTATAAGTATCCTGACTGTGCATAGATGAGATCATACTGTTGGGCCTTAATGATGGCCTCCTCTTTGGATTGAGGGAAGGTGGAAGCTACATCCTTACCAAGGAGAGAGATAAGTGATCTAAGAAACCAGTTGAGACACTGTTGCTTGGTGGTTTCTGCTTTGCACAAACTATGTCGCCTACGCCACTCGTGAATGTGGTCAGTGATGTGTGTGGCTGAGGTTTGTTTGAAATTAGAAAGTAGTTCTAGACCATTGTCATGGCAGATGGGTAATTGGAAGAAGGTCAAGAACGATTTGGCTAATGACTCAAAAGTTGCATGGGACCCTGATTTTTCTTCGACATACCATTTAGCCGATGGGCCAACGAGTGTGCGTTGAAATAATCACAGTCTGATGGAATCATCCATAATTCTATTGGAGGAGCACCAGAGGTGAAAGGTCATGACATGGTTGGCAGGGTCATCACCTGCCTTTCCTTCAAACTTTGGTATGTCTGAAGGTAGTTTAGTTGGCATTGCAGGCCATGTAGGATCATGCAAGATAGGATCATTGGTGAGTTTGGTGAGATCCGGTATGTTGAGAGAGGCCAAATATGGAATCTGCAGTGTGGGGGGGGGGAGGATTATCTCCGGCCATTGTGTGTTGTGAACCTGACCCTTGAGGGGGGCTAGGTGGGTTGGTGCTTCCTTCTTGATAGGAAGTGGGTCCCCCGCTTCCGTATAAAGGAGAGAGAGTGAACGAATGTCCTTGGGAAGAGGACCCAAGTAATGTAGAACCAAGCAAAGTTGATTCTAAAATAGTAGCACTCATAGGAGTGTGTGAAGGAGGTGTTGATGAGCGAGCACGACCAGATACTCCCCCTAAGATGGGAGGGAGGTTTATCAAGCGTCATGAATGATGGGGGTTCTGTGGTTCCCCTATGATGTCAGACTAGCTGTGTGAATGTGTGCAAAGAGTGGTGAGAGTAATGTAGAAACAAGAGCCTTTGCGTTGAATGTTTACACAATATATATATTCAAATCAAACTGTAATCATATGTGCACCATACATAATTTTTTTTTGACAAAGAAGCATATATATGGGTAAGTGGGTTTTGTCCGCGTGGGGAATCAAAAGAAAACAAATGCTTGTGTCCTAGAAGACGTAACGTCCTTCCTCTCAAATAGCATTGGACCTTCCAATAGTACTCAACAGTGGGGTCTGAAGTCACTAGAAGAGAAACTAGTGAAGGATGAAATAATTGGTTATAATGAGGGGTAAAAGGGGCATATCCCGAAAGAACTGGCGATATTTCCCAATAGCCACACAAAATCCAATCAAGGTGCAATTGTATCCCACAATTTCCACCTGCGTAGATGTCGTAAAATTGGTCACTAGGTACCTCGATCAAAGTGCAACATTTAGATTTTCGGCCTAAGAAATGGGTCACAGGCTGGATCCCGTCCAAGAGGTGGGTGCCTCAAGGGGGGACGCACAGAACAATCGGACCTCGGCCTTCAACCCTTCACAGGTATCTCCCTTCCTTATGGTATTAGGAACACTTGACTTGGAAGATTTTCAGTTCCCTATTTGAAAACCTCTATGTTTTGACAATGTGAGAACCAGATAACGGAGAGTTATTTGGATGCCTATCCCCGAAATCCTACCTAGACTAAAAAATTTCTTTTGTCACCTCCTGTGGAGGAAAACTTAGTGAGTTTTTAGAAATATTTTAGATATAGTTGTTTTGGGAGGTTGGGGGTGCAAACCAACCCCGTTGATTAAAAATGGGAGTGGATAGTCTCGTCAAGAAAAGGGCGGGGTATTTTCGGAATCCCTTTGGAGGAAACTTACTTTGACCTCCACGTTTCAAGAAGAATCTATGTGAGTGATAAGTGACTTTTGTGTGTGAGTGAAAGTGTGCCAATTTTTAGTGAATTAGATGTCACCTTGCTGCATGTGGACTTCGCTTGGTCCTTACAAGTGTTTGATTACCAAATTAACTAAGTGCCTTTGGTACAACCTTGCATAATTCAAAAGTCCCTAGGAAGCTAGCATGTGGACATGTGGGTCCATTACTATCCTTTAACTCCCTAGTGTGATGTAATCTAATAAAATCTTTGAAACTATCCTAGATTGAACATGTGGGCATGTGTGGGCCCATTACAAAACCTTTAAACTTCCCTAGTGTTTTGATCTAAGAAAGCATAAATTCAAACACTATCATATCTTTGTAGCATGTGGGCATGTATGGGCCTATTACAATATTAAGATGTGTTTGAAAAAACAAACTAAGAGGAGT
>ML874343.1:13699-26766 GCA_009831015.1 Picea engelmannii | reverse complement strand
AGGTACAAAGAGGTTACAGTGTAAGTGTGGAAGGGGTTCAAAGCTCAGGACGGGCAGAGCCGTCGATCCCCATTCGTAGGGACCGTCAGATCTACACGTGACATCACATATCGGGGATTCGTAAGTCGAAGCTCCAACTTTGTGCAACGAGTATTGTGATATCATGATCCATGATCTTCTGACAAGCCCAGAACCACCCATCAGTGAGGACGCGTGTCAGGAGATTCTGAGGAGTCGGAGTTCGACATATCGGGGATTTTGAAGGTAAGAAACTCTTGCAACCTCGAATCGCGATCCACGATATCCCGACAGGAGAGTCGTGTGGGCCACAGCTGGAGATAGTGGAGGACAGGTGGCATAGTGTTGGGGATCGGGAAAAGGCAAGTCTCGAATCCTTTGGCATCAGGATTCGCGATCCCGTGAATTCTAAAATCTCGATAGAGGCGACAGGAGGTGGAAAAGTCAACCCATACATGTGCATCAGGTATCGGGAATTGGCAATTCAAAGTGCACGACATCGCAAGTTGTGAAATCATGACAGAGCAGAAGTCCCGATAGGTATGGGGAGAAGTCAACGTTGATTAGCCATCAGGTCTCGGGGATTTGAGAGCCCAAAGGTAGATAGTGAACTTTGCGAAGTTGCGAGTTCCGATTTCCTGATCGCTAAGGGAGATATTTTGGAGATTTGTTGTGGGTAAGGAAAATTCCCGATAGGGAATCAGAGGAACCTTTGAGTTCTTCGGGCCGTGAGCAAAAGAAGGTCCCGAGGAAGCGGATGTGCTCTAAGGAGTGCAACTGCGTCAGGTTTTGTATCAGAGCGGGAATATCTCTTTTCTTTCTGTAGCAAAGAAGAAGAAGGAAATTCACCATGCCGCCCAGAAGAGAAAGGCAGTCACCTGATCCAGAGGATAGGGAGGTGAGAAGAAGAGGCAGGCAAGTAGTCAATCCAGAAATGGAGAGACAGATGAGAGATCTCAGAGAAAGACTTGAAGACATGGAGACAATGAAAAGACGCACAACTAGTGCAGGGGATCTGAGTGATTTCGACAGTGAAATTGAGACTGAACAAGAGGAGGAAGTTGCAGCCGAAGATGCGACAAATGAACGTCTAATTAAAGCCATTTCTAGGAAGGGTGTGAAGGCGAAAATGGACATTCCAGTCTATGAAGGAAATCTGGATGCAGAAGAGCTACTAGATTGGATTAGAGCTCTGGACACCTACTTCAACTATGAAGATGTTGAAGAGGATAAGAAGGTCAAGCATGCTGTTACACGCTTGAAAGGACATGCAACATTGTGGTGGGATGAGCTACAAGCTGACAGACGCTGCAAAGGCAAGTAGAAGATCTAAAGATGGGACCGAATGATGGCGAAGATGAAAGAGAAATTCATCCCAAGAGACTACCAAATTACTCTGTTCAGGAGGATGCATAACCTGAGATAGAAGCTGAAGACAATGAAAGAATACACTGAGGAATTCTATCGACTGAACATCAGAGCAGGTCATCGGGAGAGTGATGATGAAAATTTTTCCAGATATCTGAATGGTCTGAGATACGACATTCAGGATGAATTAAGCATGGTTACCATAAGGATGGTGGAGGATACCTATCAAATGGCTCTGAAAGTAGAGGATAAGCTGAGTCGTAAGCAAGGTCAGTGAGGGTGAGGCAGGAGTCAGCCCAGAGGCAAAGAATTTGCCCAGGACAAATACTAGAAGCCCAAGGAGGAATGGAAGAAACCTCAGGGTAAAGTTGATAGAGGTGGAACCTCACAGCGAGGGCCACATGTTGAACAGAGAGGGAAACATACAAAGCAGAGGGGAGATTATGTTGACACAAATACTTTTCCTCGTACCAGAGGTCGAGATAGAGGAAGAGGTGGAGTAATCACATGCTTCACATGTGTAAAGAATGGGCACAAGTATTATGAGTGTCCGAAGAAAAAGAAGGACATTGGAGAAGCTCACATCACCGAGGCACAAAAGTGGGATGTTGAGGTCGAAGACGTAGAAGGTGGAAGATCACTCATGATGCGAAAAGTCCTTTTGACACCCAAGAAAGAGGTGGAGAGTTCATTCCAAAGAACCAGACATTTTAGGACTGCATGCAAGACCAAAGATAGGGTGTGCAAGGTCATTGTAGATAGTGGTAGCACGGATAATCTCGTATCTACAAGGATGGTAGAGAAACTGGAGTTGGAGACGACTGATCATCCAAGCTCATACAAAGTTTCATGGCTACAGAAGGGACACCAGGTAACTGTTACTAAACAATGCTTGGTTGAATTCAATATAGGTGGATATAATGATAAGATCTTATGTGATGTTATTCCCATGGATGTTTGTCATTTATTGCTGGGTAGACCATGGCAATATGACAGAAACCTGATTCATGATGGGAGAATGAACACATATACCCTTGAGAAGAATGGGAGAACCCATATGTTGCTTCCGATAAAGGATAAGGAGGTGAAGCCAGAAGTAAGCAACACAATAATTCTCATGAGTGGGAAGGAACTTCTTACGGAGGTGAAGAAGAAAGAAGATCCGCAGTTATTTGTGGTCAGAAAGCAAAGAATTGTTTTGACTAGCGTAAGAGTGGATGATATACCAGAGGAGATTCAGGAACTGCTGGAAGAGTTCGCTGACATCATAGTGGACGAATTACCTCATTCGTTGCCATCGACGAGGAGTGTGAGTCATCATATAGACCTCATACCAGGAGCCAGTTTACTGAATAAAGCCGCGTACAGGTTGACGCCGCAGGAAAATGAGGAGGTCAAGAAGAAGGTCTAGGATTTATTGGATAAGGGATTAGTCAGAGAAATTTTGAGTCCGTGTGCTGTTCCAACAGTGCTTAGTCTGAAGAAATACGGAGGCTAGAGGATGTGTACCGACTCAAGAGCGATCAATAAGATAACCATCAGGTATAGGTTTCCATTGCCAAGAATGGACGATCTGATGGATTGCCCTGAGTGGGGAAAAATATTTTTCAAAGATAGATCTGAAGAGCGGATATCATCAGATTCGTATGAGGGAAGGCGATGAGTGGAAGACGGCCTTCAAAACCAACGAAGGGATATATGAATGGTTAGTCATGTCATTTGGCTTGACGAATGCACCAAGTACCTTTATGAGGTTGATGAACGAAGTCCTGAGGGAATTCATCGGGAAATTTGTCATTGTGTATTTGGATGACATACTGATTTACAGTAAATCAGAGGATGAACACTTGAAGCATTTGGCTATAGTGATGCGGAAGCTACATCAGGAGAAGTTGTTGATTAATATGAAGAAGTTCTGATTTATGAAGACAAAACTCATTTGCTTGGGTTTTGTTATTTCGGTGGATGAGTTGAGGATGGATCCGGATAAGGTAGAAGTGATCAAGAATTGGCCATCACCGAGAAATGTATTCGAGGTGAGGCGTTTTCATGGTTTGCCTAGTTTCTACCGGAAGTTCATCAGGAATTTCAGTGGAATCAGCGCAGTGATGATGGATACAGTGAAGAAACGGCATAAGTCTTTTCACTAGACAACAGAGGCTGAAAAGAGCTTCAATATGTTGAAGCGAAAGATCACGGAACAACCGGTTTTGGTGTTGTCGGATTTCCTAAAGACTTTTCAGGTGAAATGTGATGCCAGTGGGTATACCATAGGAGCGGTCCTGAGTCAGGAAGATAGGATGGTTGCATATTTCAGTGAGAATCTAGATGAGGCAAAGTTGAAATACTCCACATATGATAAAGAATTTTATGCTATCATACAAACGCTGAAGAAGTGGAGGCATTACTTGGTCCCGAAAGAATTTGTATTATACAATGATAATCATGCATTACCGTTTGTGACTCAACAGGAAAAGTTGAATTAGAAACATGCAAAATGGGTAGAGTATATGCAAAATTTCACATTTGTGATTAAGCATATTTCGGGTACTGCTAACAAAGTAGTTGATGCTTTGAGCAGGAAGTGTTTGTTGCTGCAGGAATTCCAAGTAAAAACATTGGGTTTTGAAAATCTCAGGGACATGTATGCAGGTGATGAAGATTTTGCAAAGGCATATGAAGCAACTGAGAATCCAGTTCTCAGAGACAAAAGTCCTTGGATAGATTATATGATCTAGGAAGGATTACTGTTCAGAGGAAATTAGCTATGTATCCCAAATTGCTCCATGAGGGAGAATCTGTTAAAAGAAAAATACAACAGAGGCTTGGCAGGGCATTTTGGCCATGACAATACATTTGCAAAGCTGAGTGAAGCATACTTTTGGCCAGGGATGTGGTCATAAGTCAAGAGGTTTGTCGACAGATGTAGAATTTGCCAGCATTCAAAGGGCAGGAAGTAGAATGCGGGTTTTTATCAGCCATTGCCCATACCAGAGAGGCCGTGGGAGGCGATAAGCATGGATTTCATTTTGGGGTTGCCAAAGACACAAAGAGGTGTAGATTCAATCTTTGTGGTCGTGGATAGGTTTTCTAAGATGGAACACTTCATCCCATGCCAGAAGACCAACGATGTGACGCACATCGCGAACTTGTTTTTCAAAGAAATCATTCGACTTCATGGATTGCCGAAGAGTATAGTTTTGGACAAGGACACTAAAATCATAGGGAATTTTTGGAGGACCTTATGGAAGAAGATGTGGACTAACTTGGCATTTAGTTCTGCGTATCATCCTCAGATGGATGGACAAACAGAGGTGGTGAACATAAGTCTGGGAGACTTGCTGAGAAGCTTGGTGACAGAACACCATACCAGATGGGATAACATATTGTCGCAAGTAGAGTTTGCATACAATGACTCAGTGAATCAAAGAACAGAGAAGAGTCCATTTCAAGTTGTATATGGGATGCATCTGAGAGGAGTTTCTGAATTGTGGGATTTAGAATAGACTGCGACTAGCAGTGCTAGTGCAGAAGAATTTTCTGTGGTGATAAAAGAAATTCACCACCAGGTGAAGGAGAGACTGCTGAAATCAAATCAAGAATATAAGCACAGAGTAGATCAGCATCAGAGACAAATTTAGTTTGAAGTTGGTGATCTAGTTCTGGCACATTTGAGGAAGGAAAGGTTCCCGAGAGGAACATACAACAAGCTGAAAATGAAGAAAATCGGGCCATGCAAGGTCTTGAGAAAATTCGAAGAAAATGATTATGAGATTGAGTTGCTGGATGGCATCGGAATATCTTCGATATTCAATATCGCAGACTTATACCCATATAGGATTGGAGAAGCAGAAACTGGAACCGAGGAACTAGTGATCCAGTGGGTGAAACAATTTCCAGTTGTAGAGAAGCCGCAGATGGAATGCATACTGGACAAAAGAGTGGGTAAGAAGACCAGAAGGAAAGAATACTATGAGTATCTGGTCAAGTGGAAGAACCATCCAGTGGAAGATGTCAGCTAGGAGAGCGAAGCAGTAATACAGAAGCATGGAAAGACCATGTAGGAGCTCATGGATAGGGGCCCATGAAAGTTTTCAAGTCGAGGAGTATGATGCAGGAGCATCACCAGCACATCAAACGAGCCAGCGCGGAAGCAGGGGACAGCTGGACAAGCTAGCACAAATTTTGAAAACACTTGGAAGTTGTTGTGCAAGTCTTTAATGAAGCCATTTATGAAGGCGCACTTTGTATATTGTAAATGGACCTTGAGCGGATATCTCTCGTCCTTAGGTAGATAGTCGACATTTAATATAGTTAATGCTGGTAGATAGAATATTTAATTCTAGATTTGATAGCTTTACAGCGCAAGAGGGAAAACGGATATAGACACCCTCCTTTGTACATTGTAACATTAGCAACATTCAGGAAGAGAAGAGCATGCAGAGAATTGTATGAAGAATAACCATGTACAAATATTTGAATTAATAAAAGAAAGAGCTTTGATTCAAATTCATGGTTTCTGTCTGATTCTCTGTGCATTGTTGTTATGCTCATGGATGTTTGCTTCCTATTATACATTTTCTTTTATATGCTATGTATGTGATTTCATGATGGAACTAAAGTCTGAATGGAAGAGTGAATGAGTTTCAATTGTTTCTCTATTTAAGCCAGAGGATTCCTGCAAGGAGTGCAGTCAAATTTTCCACAAGGAGTGCGTTGATAGAAGTGTTCAGGTAGAGATAGCTTTTGTTCTCATTCGTCTCAGATGTGCAGTTAGACATAGTACCGTGTAAGGAGTGTGCGGACCAGGAAAAGGTCTCAGGGTTGTGAACCTGAGTAAAGCGTGAAGGACTGCTGCTGCAGGTGTGCATAGAGTCGAAGAAGACTTCAACACTTAGATAGTTGTTGAAAGGTTTCCGCAAGGAGTGCATGCAAGAAGTTCTCAGAGGGAAAGCTCAGGAGGAATAGGCCTTTGAACTCACTAAAGGGTAAGTGCAGGGAAGCTGTCATGGAAATTCTGGGAGAAGCGTTGCAGGTTGACGAGCGAGAGAACGATTCTCGTGGGGAGACACTTCTTCATTTCGTAGAATCATCAAAGGGAGAACAGGCGGACGAAATCATTGGAGGAGATTTCACAAAGTTTCGTGGGTCGTTGGATCTCACGGAGGTACGAAGAGGTTACAATGTAAGTGTGGAAGGGGTTCGAAGCTCAGGAGGGGCAGAGCCGTCGATCCCGAGTCGTAGGGACCGTTAGATCTACACGTGACATCACATATCGGGGATTCGTAAGTCGAAGCTCCAACTTTGTGCAACGAGTATTGCAATATCGTGATCCGCGATATTCCGATAAGCCCAGAACTGCCCATCAGTGAGGACGCGTGTCAGGAGATTTTGAGGAGTCGGAGTTCGACATATCGGGGATTTTGAAGGTAAGAAACTCTTGCAACCTGGAATCGCGATCCACGATACCCCGACAGGAGAGTCGTGTGGGCCACAGCTGGAGATAGTGGAGGACAGGTGGCATAGTGTTGGGGATTGGGAAAAGGCAAGTCTGGAATCCTTTGGCATCAGGATTCGTGATCCCGCGAATTCTGAAATCCCGATAGAGGCGATGGGAGGTGGAAAAGTCAACCCGTACGTGTGCATCGGGTATTGAGAGTCGGCAATTCAAAGTGCATGACATCGCGAGTTGCGAAATCGCGATAGAGCATAAGTCCCGATAGGTACAGGGAGAAGTCAACGTTGATTGGCCATCGGGTCTCGGGGATTTGAGAGCCCAGAGGTAGATAGTGAACTTTGTGAAGCTGCGAGTTTCGATTTCCCGATCGCCAAGGGAGATCTTTTGGAGAGTTGTTGTGGGTAAGGAAAATTCCCGATAGGGAATCAGAGGAACCTTTGAGTTCTTCAGGCCGTGAGTGAAAGAAGGTCCTGAGGAAGTGGACATGCTCCGAGGAGTGCGAATGCATCAATATGAGGAAATTTTTGCTGAATTTGGCCCTGGGTGAGCCACTTTACTTGGTGCAGGAATTGCCCTTCTTTGATGACTCGATAAAGCTGGTTCCTTTGCTGTCAAGTGCCCTTGATCTGTGTGTCCAAAATATGATCATTGGATTCCTTTTGTATGCATTCCGGGTTGAGCTCTATTGTTGTCAGCTTCTCTGCTACGTCTGAGGTGTCCAATAATGGTGGGAAATAAGGGCGAAGGAGATCCACATTGAACACTAGGTGCAGGCCAAGGAAAGGAGGAATGTTGAGCTCAAAATCATTATCCCCCATAGCCTTGGTGATGGTGTACGACCCATAACGGAGTGGGGAAAGATTTCGATGGGGTCCTCTAAAGCATTATTTCTACAAGTGCAACCAAACTTTTTCACCCACCTGAAACTTATGTGACACCAGATGTTGATCATGGCACTGCTTATACTTGTTATTATACTTTTGTAGGATATCCTAAACCTATTGGTGAATGTGCTGGATCCACTCAATGAACCGAGTGGCTTTGTCAGCTTCAGTTGGAGTAAGATATGAGTCAGACGAGGTGACCATAAGTGAAAGTGCAACATCTATGGGACCTAATGGTTGGAATCCCAACGCCACCTGAAAGCGGCTATGGTCGGTTGAGTTATGCAGGGTTTGGTTGTAGCTATGTTGGACATAGGGAAGGCTATCATCCCATGTGCTAGGGTGATTTGAATTATACATGTGAAGGATATCCACAATTATTCGATTTATGACCTCAGTTTGGCCATCTGTATGGGGGTGGAAGGCCATGGATTTGGTGAGCTTGGTGTCCAGTAGTGACCAGCAGCTTGACTAGAATGTGATGAGAAATTGACTATCCTGATCTAAGACAATGGTTTGTGGGATTCCAAAATGGACCCAGACTTGTTCAAAGAAGATCTTGGTAGTGGCCTCTACTGTGATGTTCTTCTTGTAGGCAACCATAATCGCCATCTTAGAAAAGTGATCAACAAGAAAAAAAACAAAATCATTTCCCCACTTGGTGGACAAGAGGCCCAAAATGTAGTCCATTGAGATGGATTACCATGGCCTGTCAGGAGTAGGAAGAGGGGTGTACAGGACCTATTTCTTAGTGTTTGGTTTGGCAATAGCGCAGACAATGCAGGACCTGATATACTTGCTAACTTCTTGTCAAAGTTTCAGCCAATAGAAATGTTTCTGTAGCATTGTCACTGTCTTTTCGATGTCGAAGTGTCCTGCCACCCGACTGTAGTGGGATTACTAAATCAACTTCACTTGCTCACTTTATGGAACACAGATATGGCCCAGACGACACAACAACCCATCCTAAAGATGGAAATTATTGACAACTGCATTTTCACCCAACATTTGGTAGGTGGTGGCAAATTCTGGGTCTTTCTCATAGAGTTGGGGCCATCGAGAGGTCTCATGGCGACACGATTCTAGCACCGTGGTGAGTGTCACGACTGGCGGTCTGTTGAGGTAATCAACGACGCGATTGGTGCTTCCTATTTTATACTTGATGTTGAGGTGGAATTGTTGCAAGTATGTGGACCACTTTTGATGGCGATCATTATGAAATTTTCCTTGTGTCTTCATGAACTACAGTGGATTATGATCAGTGTGGATGAATGCCTCCTTCCCAAGAATGTAATGTCTCCACTGGCGAAAGGCTTGCACAATGGAGTACATTTATTTTTCGTAAGTAGGGTACTTAAGGAAAACATATGACAGTGCCTCACTATTATAGGCCATGGGGTGTTCGTGTTGAGTGAGAAGGATGCCCATCGCCTAGTCTAAAGCATCCGTCTCAATATCAAAGGGATGTTGCAGGTCTGGTAGTGAAAGTAATGGGGTTGAGAACAAGTGCTGCTTCAAATTGTCAAACACTTGTTGTTGGGACCGACCCCACACAAATTTCACCTTACCATCACCCCTGGTTATTTGGTTGAGGGCCCATGCAATATGGGACAATCCCAACATGAACCGACGATAGAAATTGGGAAGGCCCAAGAAGCTCCTAAGCTCAGTGAGTGTGGTTGGGGCTGGCCAGTCACGAATGACTTAGGTCTTGGCTGGATACACATGTATGCCATGTTGATCAATTATGTAGCATAGGTAATGGACCCTGTCCATGCTAAAGGAGCATTTTTCCAAGTTTGCATATAGCTTGTGCTGCCACAGGGTGTGCAGAAACCGCTGAATATGCTACAAGTGTTCAACCCAAGTCTTGTTGTAAATGAGAATGTCATCTAGATACACCACTATAAAAGTATTGGAGAATCCTCATGAAAGTGGCTAGATCATTTTTCAAACCAAAGGGCATGACCAACCATTCAAAAAGGACTTCCTTTGACTTCAAATCAATCTTACTAAAGTATTTGGACCCCGTGAGTTGATCCAGGAGGTTGTCGATTTGGGGAATCGGGTATCAGTTTCTGACAGTGATTTTATTCAGAGCTCGATAATCAATGCAGAGTCTCCATGTTCCATATTTCTTCTGTACCAACATGATTGGGCTCCCGCAAGGTGATGAGCTAGGATAGATGTGCCCCTTGTGGAGCATTTCTTGGATCTGTCGCTTGATATCCTCATTCTCTAACAGAGAGCGGTGATAGACTGACCCATTAGGCAGCGATGCATTAGGGGTTAGATCGATGGGGTGCTTGACCTAGCAGTACAAAGGTACCCTGGTAGGTGAGGATAAGATATCTGAGTATTCCTCCATGACTTTATCTACTTTCTTATGCTATGTGGAGAGTTCGGCCATAGAGACCCTAGATGTGGTTGTGATCTTTCACTTATTTTGAGAGCGAATCATGAAGAAGACAAACTTCCCCATCTGAGAGATGACCTTCTTGCATTTCTTAACAGAGATCAAGGAAATAACACTAGGTGGGACTGCCTTGGGTATCCTATACAATTTTGTGTTCAAAGTAATAATAACACTAGAAGGCCTAGACTCATATACAACATGACGTTTCCAACTGGCCCAAAAGAACATCACAAACTTCGAGAGGAGAAACATCACACAATACCTCATCTTTGAAGGGCTTGATGTCGTATGACAGTCGACACTGTTGGCTAATGCAGAGATCCCTTCCTTGGCAGAGCCATTCAATGGTGTAGGGTTGTGGGTGCGGTGTTGTCGGCAGGGCTAGCTGCTTGACAACCTCTGCTGAGATGAGGTTCTTTTGGCTACCACTATCCATGATGAAGTGCAGTGGGGTTCCTTTTACCCACATTTGTGAATGGAAGAGGCATTCTCATTCTTCTGGCTCGTCTGGTTCACCAGGCTGGAGCTTGGTGGTAGCAATGGTGGCACTGGGTTCTACGTCAATGATCCATATTACCCCTTCGGGTTATGGGTTACAGTCTAAACCTGCATCTGATTCAGAGGCTTTCACTTCAGCCACCAACATTTTCTTTGAGTGGCAGTCAACAGTGTTATTTTAAGGGCTCTTATGGAAGTCGCACCACTTCCCGATATCTTTCTTTGTGTTTCCGATGTCCTTCTTTGCTTGCAACTTGGAATGGTTGTCCTGATATTGCCCATATTTGATCTGTCCTTTGTTCTATGGGTTGGGGCTTCCCTTTCCTAGATTTTTTTGTGTGGGGTTCCCATGCCCAAATTTCCACGTCTTTTGTTTGAGCTTCTGTTTGATTTTGACGGCATATTAGTAGGTCGTGCCCAAGGATGAGATGTCCAAAATTTTCATTTTAGTCTGGATATATCTATGCAAAGCGCTGTGATACTTGAGAACCATATGTCTCTCTGAATCTTTTATACCCAGCTTGGTGTGCAAGTTATAAAAGATATTTGTGACATATGGCATTGATTGGTCTCTTTCTTGTTGTAGTATGGTCCATTTGGTATACAAGTTGTCATAACTTCCGACAGGGTAGTATTGTTCTTTAATAACATCATTGAAGGATTCCCAAGTGGTCATGACTGTAAATAATTAGGGTTCCTCTATTTCCTTTTGCTCACAAAATGTTTTCCACCAATCTTTGACATGGGGAATGACTTTGAGGAGTCCAAACGTAATATTTTCTCCATTCGTAAAGTTATGGACAGAAAAATACCCTTCTATTAGATTCAACCACTTGTCTACAACATATTGGTCTGTCTGACCTTCAAATATAAGAATATTGAATTTTATTTTTACCTTGAAGGGGGTGGCACTTCCACTCGAAGAAGATGCGTTGCCTATTGGTAGTCGTCGAAGGATTTTCATGAAACTATCCATCATCTCGTTCCTTTGCTGCGTGAGGGATTCCTCAATCAAAAGTTTGAAAGGATCTCCTATCCTGCCATCTTTCTTTTCTCTTGCCATGAGAGGTCGCTTGGGCATGCCAAATATTTTTTCCTTAAGAGAAACAAGCTTGAGACCCAAATCTTTGTACTTTGACCTCATTGGGGACATGCATTAAGATGACAAGGAGTAGATCGCTCTAATACCACTGATTTAGATTTTATGAGAAGAATGAAATCACTACATATTATTAATAGGTTCTTAACACAAAATAATAGAGATATAGTAAAACAGGTTTTCTATTCAAGAAGGAAATAAGATGAAACTGTAAAATGCAACGAAAACAAGCTTGTTGGAATGGTGGTGGCTTATCTCTGAGAAAAGATGTGACGACTGCACTCATTCGCAAGAAGATCATTACAATGAGGATCTAAAGGCATTTTTACAATAAAAAAGAATTCAAAAAACCCTATACATCCAAAAACCTAACCTTAGGAGATGAAGCACCAAAAGTCATGTGTGCCCCGTTTGGGTAAGTTAATACATCAACTTCTCGGGGTCGTAACTTTTTCATACGATCTCCATTTTAGGCGTATGATAACCCGTTGGAAAGGTATCATCAAGGAGATTCATTTTGGGAGCTCAGTCATTTATTTAGATATAATTGAGAATATCGATCCTGAAAAACCTTCATTTAGGCCCTCAAAATGTATTGGATTACTGAGAGGGGCGGTGGATCAGTAATAACGTAATTATAATCCTTTTTCTTCAAATGTTATATCAATGTAGAATTATTATCCAATAATGAGAAGTAAGAAATAAACAATCACACACATACACAATACACCAGTGTTCTACGTGGAAACACAAATCGGGAGAAAACCAGAGAATGCTTTTTCTTATGTCTTGAAGAATTACATTCATTGGAAACACCAACTTCCTTTGTTTTCTAGTTGCAACTGGAAGGAGGATCTAACCCCCTAGTTTCTTAGGATATAACCCGAGGGAAGATCCAACTCCCCAATTCTTTGGCTACAACCAGAAGGATGCTACAACCCCCAATGTTCTCTAGCTACAATCGGAAGGTGGCTACAACCACCTATCCTTGCCCTGTCCTGCCACACTGAAGTAGAAGTAGAATGATGGAACCACTATCACACTATCACTGTGAGATATATTGCTGTAAAGTTGTACCAATAAATCTGAACCATGTATCAACCATGCATCAACCTGTACCTCAACCTGTAATCAACCTGTACCATAAACAAGTGCATCAACCATGGACCAACCTGTAGTCAACCTGTACCATAAACAAGTGCATCAACCATGGACCAACCTGTAATCAACCTATACCATAAACAAGTGCATACAACCATGTACCAAGTATGTACCAATCATGTGTCAACTACTCATCAACTATGACTCATCAATATGTACCAACAT
>ML874342.1:0-12028 GCA_009831015.1 Picea engelmannii | reverse complement strand
CTCCCAGAGATTGAAGATAAGATCTCATCCTTGTTTTCCAGAAGATTAAATTGTTTCCATTGAAGAGTGGAGGCCTAATAGATTCCATTCCGTCTTGATTGCTCATTTTGATTGATCTTCCTTCTAGCGGTTAAGCCTTTTCAAAAGAACCTGGCTCTGAAACCAATTGTTGAGAAATACTGAGGGGGGGGGTGAATCAGTATTTTGAGCTATCAATAGATTTTTAACTTTTCTTTCACTGAAAAATCTTATTCTACTTTATAGAGACCAGTTGTATATTCTTATGAAAACAGTAATGCATCCAAAGATCTTATCATGGATTTCTTCATTCATCAGATGTCTTTTAAACAGTATTTCAACCAAATAAACTAACACACATGAACACCAGGATTTAAGGTGGAAACCCAAATCGGGAGAAAACCACCGCTGCTGTTGTCTCTGTCTTCAATGATTATTATTAAGAAAACATTCTACAACAATGTACTAGTGCAGACTCATACTAGTACGTAGGCTTCTACTTGCAGAAGGCTACAACCTTCTCTCGTTTACCAGCCTTTCCTGGAAGGGAGCTTCAACCCCCTGAAGATAGCACCAGTTTCTACTAGAAGATTGCTACTGCTGAAGGGTTTAACCCTCATACTCACTGCTGACCACGTTTCATTAATTTTCACACTGGATCAGGCAGTTTCATCTAGTGGATATGACAGTAATAGAATTAATCTCAAGAGTAAACACAAATCTGCAGACTGTCAGATAGTTACCAAAGGACACATATTAAACAACTCACTAAACCTAGAGATGAAGCCTCTGATCTGCTGCTCTGCTTCACCTTCTTCTGCTGCGCCTTCTCATCTTTTCTCTGCTTCGCAGGTTCTCCTCTGCCACTGTAGCACTTGCAGAGCTCTATCCCTCTCTGTTCAACCGCAACCACCACAGTCTATTTCCTCATCTCTTATACACACAGGCACAATGTTTCAACTTCCCAACTCCTTGGGAAAAATGACAGCAACTGTCCAGCCAACCGAAACTCTAACTGATCGACAATTAATTTTGCAATTATGAATCTGTTTCGCTAACAGATTTGTAATTGAAGGAGTTAAATGTGTGTGGAGGAACAACAACCCTTCGATCAATTCAAGCTTTATCCAATGGTTCAGATTGCATCAGGATTTCACTCCTCGCGATTTCGACATTCACAGTGTCGAGATGCACATGCACTCGGAACCTCCGATTCTCCGATCCCCGATGAGCTCCTTTCCGGAGCTTTAGCCCCTTTCCACGTGCTAGCCCTGCTGGCTATAGGCCTTGGCCCCATAAGATCGTCAACACATGACCTCGGTCAAACCTTTCATCAGGGTTTCGGTGTTTTCGATGCCACCATGAACATGCCTCTGGGATTCCCGATCCCTGAATTCCCGATGTTCCATATGCCAACGGTGCCTTGATCTTCGACACCTATCCCTCCAGATGGATGGCTCTGATCTTTCTTGATGGCCCACACACTATCTTTCGTATCGAGAAATCGCATTTCGCGATTTCGAGATTTCTGATGCACTTGTTCACGAGAGTCACGAAACCCTGATTCCCAATTCTCCAATACGGGTTGTGATCAACGGTCCAGAACATTTCTTATCCAACGACCGTGATTACATCGCGAAATTGCATATCGCGATTTTGGGGTTCTTGATGTCAAGAGATTTTGGCATTACAAAGCCCCGATCCTCGATACTCTGCTGACGTCACATGTGGTTTGACACGTGTTAAACACTGCCACGTGTCACTCTGATTCATGACTTACCTATGCCTGAACTGTTGAATCTTCCTGCCACCTGTCATTACTTGGTTGTGCCACGTGTCATCACCTGGTTGTGCCACCTGTCAGTCGGGATTTCGCATATCGCGAAATCGAGATTTTCGTTGCTTTGTTTTCTTTGCATGTTGAAACCTCGATCCCCAAAACTCCGATGAAGCCTCCAAGCTTCCACGCGTCCACACGAATAGATGGTCCAGATCTCATTCTCGATTCAATGGCTGAGATTGAATCGTGATATCACATATCACGAAATCGGGGTTTCTGTTGTGATTGAACACATGACTCATGAAACTCGGATTCCCGATTCTCCGATGCCACCTGTCCTCTGCGCTGTCACCTGGACCCCAGTAGGTGCTTACCTCCATCGAGAAATCATGTATCAGGATATCGTGATTCCCGTGGTTGTGAGTCTCTTGTCACCGAGAATTTCGAAACGCCGAATACCGACTCGTCCGGATCTCCTGCCATGTGTTCTCACAAATGGACGGTTCAAACCTCCTATCGGAAATCGTGGATCGCGATTCCAATATACAAACTTCGATTTTCCAATGAGCTGACCTCCGACTCTCCTCCGGATGTCTGACGCATGTTTTCTCCTTCTTATCCTGCCATCTCCGCTGTTGCCATCAATGACAACAACCATCAACACACATTCATTGCTTGGTCAATATTTGCCAACATAAGCCTTTATTTTTCCAAACCCCAATCATGTTGTCCAATTCTTGACTCTTCATTGTCACAGTTCGCAACACTGAGAGTGGTCAAATAGCGACACAAATCAAGTGAGTGAGCAAAGATCAGTTTTCAATGGAAAGGATCCATCAAATGGAGCAGATGCATGGTCATCGAGGAGTTAGGGTCGTGAAGTTGCCTAAAGTTTAGTGCCAAGGAAGAGGCATGAGATCAAAGGCTAAGAAAAGAATTAATCTGGGTTGTAGATATTGAGAAGACAGGTGGTTGTCATCTGAAGTTTCATAGAAATGACTATTGAGAGTTTTGAAATGAAGAAAGGTCCTATCCCCGATGGTCAAAGTCACAAATATATCTAGTCTATCCATCAGAGAGGACATGTGGCATGGGATCCAGACCAAAGAAAGGTCTTACCAAGAGTGTCGATGGTAAGAGGTCCCACAATGAAGATTAGATCTGGGCCATCCAAAGAAGAGGGGAATGCGGAAGTAGATAATGCGAAATCATGATTTTGCATATCATAGGTTTCAACACAGACCATGACACATATTCGTGATAGGAAAACTACAAAGCATCCAAGGATTTATCCTAGGGTCATAGACCATGGTCAGGTGGAGGGTAGTGCCAAGTGGAAAGTGATCATCACAAGAAATATTAGTCGTCGAATGTAAGACAGATCCGACCTTTAATCTGAATAGACTGTTTCATGATTTCGGGCATCTTGATGTTGAGAGCCAAGGAGAGTGAAAAATCTCAAAATGTGAAGCCCTAAGATTTCACATCAGATAAGCACACGGTCACAACCCCGGGGTCATATGGAAAGTGGGGCCAAAGAAGTTCAGGGATGCATGGCCAGGGTTTTTCAACGGGATGATCGTGGTCGTCGGTTTTTAGACAAATCTGACCATTGATCTGGAGGAGCCATTTCGCAAGATTAGGCATCCAGACTTCTGAAAACAAGGGGAGTGAGAACTCCTGATATGCCAAGTACCAAAGGTCCATTTGGTTAAGCATGAGGCCATAACCCATGGTTGCATGTGGTGATAGGAAGAGTTGTGAGGAAGGCTGGAGCTCCCGCATTGGTCATAGGAGAAGAGTTGCGTATCCTCAAAGGACCAGGATTGACCAAGGGGGATTATGAAATAGCCCAGAACATTCATGGAAATTGGGCCTAGTTTTGATCCCGATAAAGGTAGTTAAAGAGAATAGAGAAGTTTGTTGAACCCTCATTTCACCACATAAATGGAAGGCATGGGGTTCTGGAGTGGTCAGCCTGTGCTACCTCTATGGATGAATTTCCCTGCCAGAGCCATACCGATACAAGAATTCATCTAACAAAAGAATGTAACTCCAGTCTTACCGGAGAAGACTGAAGCGTCAGGCCTTGAATAGAGTGACCAGAGGGTTCTTCTATAGGGATCCAGTTCCAAGTATGTGTAGGCATTTTTTCCATTTTTGTAAAGGTCGATGGTAGAGCAATGCTCCTGTATTGTAAAGTTTTAATGAACACTCTGGTTCTCGGGTTATGTAAACGCATTTGAGAGTTCTTGTTATATGACAATCAACTTTCTTAATCCATATTATTTCCCTATGATACTGAAAGAGTTCATGAGTGAGTGACTCACATGAATTATTGTGACTGTATTATGATGAATGTTTGATCATAGTGTTGTTATAATTCCTTTCAGTTTCTTTGAAATTTGAATTCAAGAAGACCTTGGGTTTAAGTTTTTCTTTCCCAAAGTCTTCCTCCTACTCACCTTTACTACAACCTACTGACTGAAGTTAAACTAAGATCTCACATGCTTGTGTATGCTAGTCTAGTTTTCTTAGTTAAAATGATACCATCTCAAGTCTATGCCCATTTGACCTCTTTGGAAACCAACCCGTGACACAAAATACTAATGGGTATCAAGCTTACTTTTGTCACAATCCAGGGGTGACTTATGTTGATAACATTTTTGTCACCATTGTCGGCGATGAAATTGAATATTTTCCCTGGGATTGAATGACAATATTTACTACTTCTGAAGGTGCATCAGAACTTAGTACTTCAAATATTGTAACTGTGCACCTAGCGACTCCACTGAGGCGATTCTACTGTCTCAGTTTTGTTGTTTCAGTGTTACTACTTCTGGCTACACCGCGTAGCCCTCGAGAGAACACAACGATCATATCTGGCCTTTTATGGTGAACGAAGGCCAGACACACTCATTCTGCATATGATTCACCTCGCAACTCCATGATTGAGGGATCATTTGGCATCTCCACTGGTTCAAAATAGAAAAAATTCTAGCTCAAAGGTTTGCTCCTTTTAATTTTTTTGTTGTTCCTAGTTTTCCTAATGTTGTTCCTACTCCAAATGAATGGAATGATTATTTTCCTATATTTAGTGAGCCTAAAGAGGACAACCATGCTCAGCATCTTAGGGATTTTCATGAATTGATGTACCAGTGGGAGATACATCATGAGGATGTATTAATGAACATGTTCATGTTCTCATTAGCTGGGGATGCTCGTGAGTGGTATCATTCTTTACCCCCTGCTAGCATTTCTTCACTGGGAGAATTTCATGTAGCTTTCAATAAGCATTGTCAGAATTTTTATCCCTCTGATTTAATTTTTCATAGATGTTGTGAGGGATACAATGATTGTATTCAAGATATAGCTATTTCTTACCCAGGCCATGAGGATGAGCCTGATGACTTGGATCAGAAATTCGTTCTTCCTCTTCCTTGCTAATCTGCATCAGAGGAAGGTTGTGAGGATGAGGAGTAGGAAGAAGAAAATGCTCTAAGCGAGCTGATGGAGCTACTAAAGTATTTTTCTGCAGAGTTAGAGGGATTGAAGGTAGCTCATGATTGTTGCATTTTTGAAGAAAATACAGAGGATTTTCTAGTTCTTGAAGTTGTTTTTCTTGGTAGCCCTACTAATGAGGGTAGTATTGAAGATTCCATGGTGGTAGAGACATTAGTTTCTACCCCTCATAAGCCAGTTGTCTCATTTTTAAAGGAATGAGCCATTGTGGAGGAGGATTCTTCTCTTTTTCTTCATGAGATTTCCCATGATGTGTTTACAGTTGGGACTGAAAAGAAGGATCAGGAGATCATTCCACTTTAGCATGTTGTCTCTAGCTTTGATAATTATTAAACAGAGCCCCACATCACAATTCACAAATTAGAGAAGCGACCTACCTATATATGACAGATACAAATCAAGTTCTGAGCTGGATGTGTAGGGTTTCCAAGAACAAACTATTGGGCCTTATCCTCTGTTCATTAAGTAAGATTATCTTAAGGAAATCATCCCTCCTAGACCTGATGATGACACTGCATAGTAAGATGAAGAGTGTATCTTTCCCATGGGTCTTGTTTATGATGATTATGAATCTGACCCTTGGGAGATCCAAGAAGAAGAACTCGAATAACCAGAGGAGAAGCAGAAGGGGAAGTTTATCTCTTGTCCATAGACTACAAGTGAGCATCCATCGCCTGAGATCAGTCAGCTTGCATCAGCTTCTCATCCACTTGTGCCTACCAGTCATATTCTACCCTGTATGAGTACTTGTGGAATAGAGCAGGCTTTTTGCTACTAGTTTCAGAAGATTTTCCATTTATTCTATGAGCCTATAAGCGATTACATGGAGTGGCATTTCCTTCCTATCTTGGAGCCACCCTATTTTATCTCAACTTCAGCCCTTGGAGATACGCTAAAGGGTGTAACCATTTCGTTGTCATGGCTGCAACATCTGCTAATGGTCACTGACAGATTAGAATAACTTCTAGTCAGGAAGTTACTTGAATGGCTATGGTGGAAGTTTTCTTTCACCTAGCATTTTGTGAAAATTGATTAGCCTAGGCTTGTACATAAATAAGCTCTGACAAAGACCATGTGTTTGTTTATGTTTCAGTAGAATAGTGTGTACATATTTCCCTGTTTTCTTCCATGAAAGTCTTGAGATAGACTCCATAACCCAACAACTAAGGCACTGGAACTACTGGTTCTTGGCAACTCACAGGGAGCATGCCATCCCCCATGGAGCCTAATGTTAGAACTAAATCTCATCATGTTCTTGTGGGTTTTGGTTTTTGGCCTAAGTATGTGATTTTGCTTGTCTTTTCCCCTTTTTCGGACCCGATCATAGTTTTTTTTCCCTCCCAACATGTATTTTTATTTTATTGCATTCATTCTTTTCGATTGACCAGTTTTCCCTATCAATATGGCCTGAAAAATATCGGCCTTGAGTTTCTCTATCTCTTCAAAAGGGAGATCACTTATCTTTTTACCTCCATCACTGAGCCTCTGTTTTCCCAAACCCCAGTCATTTCATCCAAGTATTCATTGTCACAGTCCGCAGCACTGAGAGAGGTCAAATAGCGACACAAATCAAGCAAGTGGGAAAATATCAGTTTTCAACATCAAGGATCCATCAGATGGAGCAGATCGACAGTCATCGGGTAGTCGGGGCCGTGAAGTTTCCAGAAGTTTAGTGCGAGGGAAGAGGCCCAAGATCAAAGCTCAAGAAAAGAATTAATCTGGGCCATATATATTGAGGATATAGGTGGCATTCATCCGAAGTTTCGCAATTTTGGGCCCACAACACAACAATTCAGCCTTTAGATCTACTATGGTTCTTTTGTCTTCGAAAATTTCAGGACTTTGGGACTTCAGTTTTTGGTCCTTGAGGCTTCCAGAATTGCTTTCCTTTCCAATCCCGACTTCCAAAATCCTAATTTACTTTACCCTTCAGGTCCACATAGCACGGCTGTCACCCACACCCATGGTGGCATGTGGCACATTCAAGAGGGTCCACATCACCTTTGTTGATGTCATTGGGTCCCACCACTCTCGCTTTTCTTCTCGACCCACTGGCACGCGGTACACACCCATGTGTCCATGCCCATTCCAAGTGAAATCCAACGATCAGACCTTTCTCAGATCTATGGCACAAATCTTTTCAGTGTTTCAGAGTTTTGGGCATCTGGAGTTCGTGCATCCACACCTCTTGAACTTCCGTTTGCCAAAATCCTGAAATTATTATCTACCCCTCCACTTGATCCAACAGTCAAGTTCCTATCTTTATGATCTACAATGTAGATCGTTTCGTATTTTTGGGTTTTTCTATTTCTCCATCCGGAAGCCACGTGTTCCCCCCGATGGATGGTCCCAATGAATTCAGGGTTTTTCATATCGCGATTTCAACATTCCTATGAAACTCGAAAGGGTTTTTAAACCCTGCACACATTTTCCAGATATGATTGTCACGAGGGTTCTCCTTTTCCTCTGAACAGATCCTATGGCTCCAACATTTTTGGTGTGGAGTCCTCTCTCCCTATGGCCAGATACCACATCGGTTGTGGTTTCATAAGACTACTACACCTTCTGAGCTTGGTAACACGATCAATTAACTCCTTGACACTCAGGAGAATTCAAAGGTCTGAAATTGGTCCTCCAGACACAATTTCTCCTCAAACCCTCGATCCAAAGACCACTCAACTGGCCCATCTAGGACTAGCGTCGAATCCTTGGCTTTGATACCATACTATAACACATATTTCTTTCTGAATCTATAATGCTCTAATACCATACTTTAATGCCTCCCCGACCATCATCCAACCCACTGGCCGGGCGGACGCTATTGTGCGGAACAACACCATTTTTATGATTAATTAATAACATGCATTTAAAATAGGTTAAACACATGCAAACTTAGAGTAAGAACATGATTACTACTAACATAAATAATCCATGGCATTATCATTAATCAATATGCATAGCAGAATACGTGATAAATATAAATACACATGCATGCAAAACATAATTAAAGCATAATCTGGTACTTCTCTTTGAAATTGGGGTAATTCCATCACCCATGTCCAGGCCTTCCACGAACCTCCTAGCCTTAGACCACACTTCTCATCAAGCTCAGTAGTGGGTCACCCCCGAGATGGGACTAAGCTCCACCCCAAGGCAAGGAGTCCTAGGCTAGGATGAGGTTACAGGGAAAACACATAGTCACAAGGAAGGATTCTCTCCTAGGAACCACTTATGCCCATTGCCCATAGACTCTCCTTCCCCACATGCCTATTCCACCCTAGGAGTATACAACTTCTCTGTCACCTAGACAGTCCTTTGGCTGCTAACGTCCCTTGCCTTGGGTTTCAGCAACAGACCAGACCAGAAATCTCCAAGCTCTATGGCAGCTACAGGGTTCCTTCCAGGAGCTCTCTCCTTCCTCAACACACTCTCTCACTTGGAGAGAGTTGCTCACAGGCTTGACAACCTACCTTTTCCAAAAACAACCACCTCCCTCTCCTGGAGAGAGGTTACATATAGGCTCAACATGAACTTACACTGGTCGGTGAGCCACGCGTAGTCTAGCACTGCATGGTCACAATAGCCCACTGGGAAAATAGACACAGCTTCCCAAACAGGTTCAACAATCACGGGATAGACTCACAGTTTTGGTTTCAGGATTGCACCACATGTACAGAGATCCCACGCACAGGCTCAAACTATTCAGACAGAGGATGTACCAGCTATCTCAGAAATCAACACATGCTTTTTGGCTTTCAGGGATGCATGAGGGTATTCCTGTAGAGGTCAGACTGCATTTTTGGTTCAGGCAGTTGAGGGTCGAAAATGGAGGAGGAGCCCCCATCACGGTTCAACTTAGCCATTTTATCTACATGTTCTTCGATTGACACTTGTCACCTATGAAAATGCATGCGTTCCATCGGCATGCGTTCCTCCCCATTTGAAAGTGACTTGTCATTCCAAAAGAACCTAGGATAAAACATATATTTCACATGGTATTTTTGGAATAATATTAAAATATTATTCCCAAGGACTTAAGCCCCTAGTCTCAACACTTCGTCCCTCTTCCCACCTTCCAACCCCTAATACCTTACCCATTTTTTGGAATCTTAGTCCCTCATCACTCATTCATCGTGGTCGATATGCACATGGAAATGTTTATATTTTTATTAATGCTCTGCATAGATACATGTACAAAATTAGGCTCCTGGCCTTAAACACTTAGGCTCTTTGGCCTAATAATGACATAAGACCACCAACTTATATTAACTTGGCTCACCAGCCTATAAAAACATAATTACAATTCATTTCATAAACATGATTTACAACAGGGCTTGGCCTTAGGGACATTACAATACCAGTATATTGGAATTCCATAGGGGTTTTGCCTAAAATCTTACTCAAAAATATCCAAATCATCTTGGCTTGTTTCATGTGGACTAGACACAAAAAAATCCCTCACCTAACAAAGTGGTCATCGATAGAAGCCCCAGAGGAATTAGGAGGATTAGGGATTAAATAGATTCACCTCTTTGCTCAAGCCCTTGCAGGAATAAATCTTTGGAGGTTAACTATGGGTAATTCTCTTTGGACATGTGTAGTATCGTCAAAATAATTCCCTAACCAATCTATAAATGAATGGTTTCAATCCCCCTTTAAATCAAATAAAGGGTCAATAGTTTGGAAAGAGTTAGTCAAAGATTTGCCTCTTTAGGGACTATGGATGGCCTGGAAAGTAGGAAATAGTAGAATCATCAAAATAGGGAAAGATCCTTGGGTGCGAGTGAGGGAAAGCTTTGCACTTTCCCTTTTCTTGATTCAAGCCTTAGTAGTCCAGGAAATATTTTTCCTTAAAGACGCAAAAGCCGGCTTCCCGCAACTAACAGGCCACCTTGGATGGATCTCGACAGTTTCATTAAATATCTCCAAGGATATCCATGAGGAATGGAATGCCTATGTGGGAAATTTATGTGAAAACCATATTCTTCTAGTTGAAGACACGTAGGACTCTTTGGTTTGGATGAAAAAACATAAGAATGGATATTTCACAACAAAACTTGTTTACAAAGCTTGGACTGAATTACACTTTTTGGGAGAAACAAAATGGTGGTGGGTTCAAATGTGGAAATTCAATGCTTTGCCTAGATGAAATCTTACATTGTGGCTCCCTTTAAACAATAAACTACTTACCTTGGAGAATATCATTAAAATGGGATGGAACAAACCCAACTAGTGTTCTCTTTGTAAAGAAAGATCTGAAACAATTTCGCATCTGTTTATTGATTGTTCTTATGAAACATAGGTTTTTCACTCGATTGAAGGAAATATACAGGCCAAAATCGACTGGAATAAACTAAGCTTGGAGGAATGCATCAAAGATTGGCTTTTGGAAAAATCGATGAAGCTTTACACCATCTTACTAAGCATCCTCATCAACAATCTCTGGTGGGAACACAATTCAAATATTCATAGAGATAGGCTTGTCCCTCTGGAAGTAACGACAACCCTAATAGTGGGGACTACGATGGAATTTTTGAAGAATCAAAAACCAAAGACCCCACAGATCCTTTTTCTCCCTGAAATAGACTATACAACCCCTTGCGAATATTTCAATGGCGCCAGTCAAGGCCATCCTTCTATGTGCATAGTCAGGGTGTTTCTTTACATCAGTCATAAGCACTATATTTTCATCAGATACACACCAGGGCTAGGTTCCAACAACTGAGAGGAATTTATAGCCTTATGGATCCTTCTAGAGACAACGAAAGGAAAAAATTTCAGGAATTTACAAGTGATGGGAGATTCAAGGCTAGTGATAGATTGGGCAAACAGTAGAAACTTAGCGCAAGATATTAGACTTCAAAATATTTTGTGGGATATCAAACTCACTTCTCGTGCCTTTGAGAATTTATACCTCCTTCACATACTTCAGGAGCTTAACTCCAAAGTAGATGAACTATCCAAAGAAGCGTTGAGGCTTCCAACTAGAGAATTTAGGTACTACGAGTTCCTCGATGGGGAGGAAATAGAAGCTATGGAATTTCATTTTCATTATATGTTAAAAAAATGCTAAGTATTGTTAGTGCGGTAATGGAAAAATGTGTTTTGTAATGTTTTTGTAAAACAAAGAGTGGACGAGTCAGCCGAGTCTGACCAAGGGCAAGCGAAACGTATGAAAAAGTGATGTTTTTTTTCTTAAGACATGTATACAATAGCCAGGAAGTAGACATAAACACATATTACACTTTTATTGTTAATAATGATTTTTTTTCTCTTAAAAAAAGTTTTTCGTCTTCATTACAAAACAAAGGTTTGTATTGCCCCACCCCACCACACCCCATCACACCCCGTTAATGTGTTCTCAATTTTCTTGCATTGGGAATGTTATTAGCCCCCTTCTAGATACTGAGTTCTCTACATTTATTGGGATTTGGTTGTTTTACTGTGATATTAGTGCATCTGATTAGATCATATGATATGGATATGTTTTGACATGATTTGTTGATGATGCAGACTGACGATAGCTTGCCAACTAGACTCACATGTGGAGTAAAGGGGTCACGCACGACTACCAGATTTGTTGAGGGAGAGGTGTGGACAATAGCCCTACCACAGCCTACTGGCACTCTCACCGTGGCTCGAACTGTAGGTTAATGTTTACATAGTTCGAGAGGACCCACGATGTCATGAGGGAAGACTGCGACAGTT
>ML874340.1:0-10081 GCA_009831015.1 Picea engelmannii | reverse complement strand
CCATTGTGGTATGCGCACAGTTATATGTTTGACATGTGACCATTGTGGGTGCACGCGTTTTAACCCCCGCGGTTATATATATGGTTTAAACCTTAACCCTGTTTGTATTGCGCGCGATCATGTGGTGGCCATGTGCCCATGAGCCTTAGTGGTTAAGGGTCGGCGTGTAACCGTTCGACAGTTTGTACCAGTTGTGCGGTTGCACCCAGTGCTGAGTTTTTCCACATAAATGCATGTGGGGGCTAGGTTGAGCCAACAAGGGTGCATTTTGGCAATCCAGAGACAACAAGTTTGAAGGGGAACTTCCAGGAAGCCTATCTTCTTCAATTTTTGGCCAAACGAGGTGCTGAAAAAGCCCAACTAGGGGTTTTTGGACGTTCTAAAGCCATTGGAGCGGTCTATTTGGCATTTTGAGCATTGTAAAGCACATATTTGAGCACTTTGAGAAAATAATACAAAAGATCCATTGGAAGATGGACCAGGAGATGTAGCCCAAGAGAGGGGTGAACTCCTTTATCATTTGTTGTGTTATGTGTTTTCTGTTCACTATTTATTGCTGCTATTTATATGCATCTTGAATGAGTAATTTATATAAAGGATGTGTTGCAAAATTGATCCATTTGCATTTTAACACATAAATTAAATCTTGCAAATAATTTCAAGAATACAAGTCTTCTTCATTTTTAGATCATCTGTGGCCATGGTACCAATGCCTACTTGGCTCAAACTTTTCAATAAGATTCATCATGATGACTTTCCTGAATTTACCCCTTATAACTACCTGGAAGTAAGAGTCTTGAATGAACAAGTTTTCCAAAATATCAAATTATCGTCTCTATATATGGTGGCTTCTAGAACCCTAGTTCTACCCTGCATAGAAACCTTATAATTGATAATTAATCACACCCAGGCTAACAAGTGCATAATTAATGATGTAAATGACCAATGTATTGGTGTTTTCTTTCCCATGGAGGTAAACAAGTATTACAAACTCAGGGAACCCGAAGTTCGGCTCAACACCAACTTTGTGGTTAAGTTTTAATAAAAACATAACACCAATAAGATTTTGGCATCCTAGCGGAAGGAAGACAAAGAATTTGTGAACAAATCATCTGGATGGTACAACACTATAAACCTGAGAGAACCATATATCTTCCTCATAGACCTGATATGCTAGATGTACGGGGAGAAGGATTGTACCAAGTTTCCAGAAGCCTGGATTCCCCTGGCCTACATAGTGTCTATATCTGGAATCCTTTTCAATTGCAGCTCCTTAATCTCTAAAATATTGAGCATTAGGGTTGAGCAAGCACATAAACCAAAAGAAATAGAAATTCCTTACTTATTTATGAATTCATATATATTAGATGCAATCTACACTAGAAATGTGTTTCCAGGGTTGGGGTTAAGTTGGCATGTCTCAAAATTATCTGTTCATGTTTATTGCAGTGTCTTATGGGAGAATATGTGTACAGAATATTATGCTGCAATATGTGATGAATTTTTGGCTAGGGTCTATTTCATAATATGTAAACAGAATTGTCCAAGGCTACTCGAAGAAATAAGAAAATTCATATCCAAGGTAGGGCATTGGTATTTAGAATAAAAGAGTACCTATCTCAGGATTTTAGGAGTCACCGGAGCCCCAAACCTATTTCCATACCATGTACTAGACACGCTGGTCCTAGGAGAAATTTGTTGCCAAATCATTATGCAGGATTTCAACGCCTCCTTGGTGAAATACAATAAAAGAGTATTCATCCCATATGGATTCTATGTATGTTACCACTTAGTGAAAGATACTACTCAGGCCAGACAAGAAGCCCAAAATTAGGTAGAGTATAGGTTCTACACTAGTAGGTACATGAAACATGAACCAAAAGGTCTAGTTTCTCAACACATTGGTCAAGTGATATCTCACTAGCAGTATGCACATGACACCTTTGAGGACGATATCTTCATTGAAAATGCCTTAGATTGGGAAGAAGTCCTGCAGAGAAAAGAAAAACAAGATATTATCTGTTTCAAAGACATGACAAGGATGAACAATTAGAGTGGTTGGAATAGATGACAAGAGTTGTTGTACAAGCCCAAAATGAGAATACAGAGCAAGCACCAAGGATATTTGAAGAAAAAAGGCTCATGGAAGAGGTAGAGAGAATGTTTTGAGAGCACGGGAAAAATCCTACTCTTCAATCGTTAGGACCACCTATGTTGACTCAAGTGGACATGTATATGATAGAAGAAGAAAAAAATCCTACAAGAGAAACTTTTGCTACAGGGGACAATGAACAACCTGATGAAAGAGAGGAATAGGTGGAACAATCAGGTCCCATACCGACAATAGATAGTGTGACAGTGACACCAGGCCTAGGAATAATAGCACCAGTAATTGCTGACCTCATCATAATCTATGATGATGATGATGATAGTGAGGATTTGTATAGTACTGCGATTCCCACTATCAATGAGTTCGACATATAGATATTAAACACTAGGCTATTCCAAATACTGCAACCAATGGATATGGGTACAAACCTAAATACAAAGGAAAGCATTATTACTCACTCGGGACATCAGTCACAGCCATAATATGAAGGAGGATGTGATAAAAAGAGTGAAATAGAAGAGAAGGACCCATAAAATGCCACCTCAGAAGGGCAGTGCAAGAGACATGAAAAATACCAGGAGGAAGCTCTAGAAAATAAATATGAAAGTAATGACCAGGTCTCTCTCCCAGAGGAAGAGACCCCAGACAAAGGAAAAAGTGAATAAGTTTTGGATATGGGATGGAAAATTGTAGGTGACACGCCCATAAGCCAAGGAAATGGGGAGAAAAACGATGACGAAGAATCTGAAGAAACCACAACAGAGATACTAAACCCCTCTTTACCCAGGAAAAAGACAATGCCCATGGGAGAAGCAACCAAAAATGCAACATAAGTCATCTTCGACACCATAAAATTTGGAGAGGTCCTCCAAGATGCAAAGAATAGACCCAAAAATAGCCTTGGATGACTAGAGTTCTAGTTTAGGATCACACATCAAAGATAGATGGGGAAATCATATAAAATAAGGTACTAATGACCAAGAAAGGTAAGGAACTGGTCTTTGAACACTTTCATACTCCCAGTAGTCTAAGCAGTGCTATTTCATGGGGGGATCAACCAATTCTAGAACCTGTAGACGAAGTGGATGATGTAAAAGGAATTACTTATGAAAGAAAAAGGAAAGTGGTGATAAGAATGACCGAAAAGAAGAGGAGGCTTACTCTGGACAATGTTGTAATGATTTCCACAGAGGAAACCCCGTTGGATGCTAGAAAATCCAAGGTAAGTGAATTATTAGGTGCAGGAATGGCTATATCCAATGCTACCATTGATAAGGAAAGTGAATATGAGCAATGAGTTGATTCTATGAGAGAATAACTTGTGCATCTCATGCATCAAGTTGAATACTATCAAGACACCACTCATGCGGTCAAGTCCATAAGGATTGAGCTCAATGAGATTTATAGCCAATTCAAATTGGAAAGAGAGGTTTTCATGACCCATATTTTTAGCTATAAAGAGGAAAGTTTTCTTGGTATCATGTCTCATAAGGAAATCATGAAATGGTCTGAGAAATACCACAAGGTTCTGGCACAAATTGAGTACATCTGAGATATCCAGAAAGGACAAGGAGATGAAAATAACGGTATCAGAACACTCACAAATGAAATCATGTCCATTTTCCAAATGACAACATCATACTGGATGCAGCTGGTGGTAGAGCCATAACATAAAATGCAATATAGATGGGAGGAGTGTCTTAAGAACTGGGGCAAGAGAAACCAAAGGATGAGTGACATTCATCTCCCAGAGTTCAGCATGCCCGATGACTTCACAAACTTGAATGGCATAGTCAAAATTTTTATGGAACTTGATAAAATATTTGAAGTTGATGTACTAGAAGTCAAAACACCGACAAAAGGACAATTTAAAAGACTCTCTGATAGGCCGATAGTAGCATCATGGGTTCTACAACATTTAAGTTCCAAAATAGACCAATTAAAAAATTGGGTGATGGCAATGAAGGATGGACTCAATGCACCAATCGAGCAACACCGGTTCCCATACATGCATACCTATGAAGATATTATCTCTTAATGGTCTGAATATGAACAATCAAGTCCTATAAGATGACTGCAGATCACCAATAGTTTACACGTGGATAAGTCCACCCTATATTGTTTTTTCTTTACTTTAAGTAGTCGTTGAAACTTCTGCATGAAGCTATTTTTTGATATAAATAAGGACATTGACCTCGTTTTGAAGGGTCGATGGTTGTTTTAAGAATGAAATGATTGAACAAAGAATTATTTTGGAGTTTAATATTGAAGCTTGTATAGAGCCAGAGACACATTTCTTCCAAGCTTGAGGATTAACTTGATATGTGGATTGATCTGCCAACAATTTCTCTACTACATGCCCTTTAATAAGATTGTGATTATGTTAAGTTACCTTGAATAATTATGATTGCTAAATGAATGATGGTTTAAATTCGATGGTGTCATTCTTGTATTGCATGAAGAGTAAATACATAACTAATTCTAGTATTCATTTTACTTGTTAACTGTGTTAAACTACTTATGTATGTCCCCCTTTTTAAGCAATATTTGTCGGTTGATTGATGATAGTATTGTTTGCTAGTATTAATTATATTCATATATTGTTTGACATACCGATTGGAAAAAAGGTTATCCTATGTATGATTTTCTTCTATTTCATTCATTTAAGTTATTGCATGTTTACATGATAAAGAATAATTTTCCCAAAAAAGAGATACATTGTTAGCTAGTGAACTTTACAAAACAACATTCAAATCCCATTGAAACTTGCCGGATTATCAAATTCAAAGAATCACACTACTTTAAACAGAGAAGAGTTTAATTGGGCCTCATCTTTGGGCGTGGTTCCTACTGTTGAGTTAAAGGGAATTTGAACCCCTCAATATCTTGATATGGCTTCAAAAATATTGAAGTCGCAAGACTGGAAACCTTGTCTTTCAAAGTCCTGAGACTCTTGATACGAATTCTAGAACACTAGGATCTAATACCATATTACGGAAATTGAGCAAATAAAGAAACCAAGATAACTCAAAAGAGTTCTTTGTATTGTATATTTAGAAGATAAATATTTCTTATATTGGATTACAAGCAAGTCGATTCAATCCACTTTATGAATGTGGGATAGACTGAGAAACACAATAAAGTGAAATAAGACATAAAATCATAAGATAATCTAAAGTCAAGTTGACTTTGTTAATTCCTAAGTCTAATATCTAATTGACCATTATAAGCTAATATTTACTTTAACATAGGAACCCATCCATAATTAACTTCACTATTAGAGTTAAATCCTCCTGACATATGCTTATTACTAGAAGTGTGTTCAACATTAATACTACCTTTATTTTCATGAGTCCCTTTGGTCCATTATCACCTTTAGGGAGCCTCCCATCTAGGGTCTATATGAACTTGGTCACCAACTTATGTGCCATCTATTCCATCTTTTCATCCATCTTCTTTTCCATTTGTTCCCTATTTTCATCCATTTTATTTTTCATTTGTTCCCTATTTTCATTAATCCTATTTTCCTTCGATTATATTTTTCTTTGTGTTTTTACCAAATTATTACTTGTTATTAACCTATCACTAAATTCATTAAATTGGTTTTCCAATTTGGATAACTGTTTATGTATATATTCACTTTCTTCATGAGTCATTATTGAGCTCCGTGGAGGTTTAATTGATGTAGAAGTTTTTGCAACACCCTTTTCCACGTGGAATAACAATAATATTTATCTATATTTCTTCTATTTATCACACTTATTGAATTACCTAAAATAGATCTTCAATCAAATTTATGTCAATTGTAAGTTACATACATTTAAAACCTATATTTGGATACTGTCTCGCTGGCTGAACTTTCTCCTAATGCCACACGTAGTATTTGGATATGTCTTCTCTGTAGTGCCACACATTAAACCAAATTTTTATGTTCCAAGTGAAAGTTATGGTAACTTTCCCAAAACGTGTTGATTCTTTACCCTTTCTAGAGAGAGAACTTGTACAGAATGCCATGTGTCCATTTTTTTTATATGATTATGAAATTTGGATCTAAAACACTGTGGTCTATCCACTTTCAAATGAAACTAGTGGCACTCAAATTGGATATTTATAGGATCATATATTATTGTTTTACCTGGAACTCATGTTTGAGACTAGTTGTAGGACTAGTCAAAAACTCTGACTTCCAAAACCTGTAACTTGAAAATTATAATATATCAGAATCTAAAATTTTCACCATAGGGTTTGTGATATGTCTCATGTTTCTAATATTTTTTTTCTAATATGTTCCGAAAAAATATTATATAGAAAATACCAAGGTGTCTCGTTTGAAAGAGAAAAACCCTAGGATCCCGTGCTCTGAAACCAAATGTTATTAACCAAAATCCAAAAATAGTATAAAAATAGAAAGAAGAATTAACTCTATACCTTGAGAATGATAAAGAGTCAATGAATAATAATCCACTTCGAGGGGGAAACCTCCTTTTACAATATATCCAATGAACAAGGCAAGATTCTTATACAAATGAATCTCCTTTATTATATATGAGACAAAGTGAGCATGATGTAACCTACCACTAATAGATAACTTCATACATCAAACATTCCATCCAAATTGGTGATAAGTCAAGAACAAACTTTCACTTATTCATCCTCTTGGGCCATTCAGATTTACCTATTATGGGTTGTTTTGCACTCACAACATCATTTATATTCAATTATGTTTTTGACAATTAACACTTCTATGAACAATATTTATTTGTCATATTTTTTTTTACATGAGGTGATCCACAAACTACACAATTTAATTTATACCTTTTCAAGTGGAATACTAAGATATAAAATAAAAAGAAATGCAAGATAGTTTTCAAACAACTATTCATTTATATTCATTGTTATATTGTCATTATAAATGTGAGGGAATCCTTTCTCAATTTGATCTATTTTTAGTTTCAAGAGTAAGGTAAATTGTGTTATTTCTCGATCATTCACACATAGACTATAGTTCCACTAAAAAAGATGAAGCTTAATGGAAGAGGGCTATATCCTCAATTAAGGAAAAAAGTAGGATGTCTCCCACCTAGGATTGATTTAAGAGAACCAACAATTTTTTTTTGTCTCCACCTCATAGTCCAATCAAAGGCAACTTTAGCGTCTAAAATTAGAATATTCCTACATTCAATTTCTTTTGAAACTTTTGTTGTGATAAGTTTACAAATACAACTCCATACATAAAACGTGACATCCAAATTGGTTACAACCTAAGAACAACCTTCCCCACTTCAACCTATTGGACTATGTGTAGTCACTAATTAGGGGTTATTTAACATTCAAAGAATAATTAATCTTTAGTTGTTACTTTATCAATTAGAACTAATATGCATACTTTATCTCTATCATTTTTAATTACACTTGACAATTATGAAATATGCACATTTTCATGTTGGCATTCTTACTTTTGGATGTGGAATGATAGGAAAACAAACAAAGATAAAGTTGAAACAACTATGCCTCTCTATGCTCATTGTTTAATATGGATATTAGGGATAAATACTTGCTAAATTTTTTCTAGTTTGACTTTTAAGTATTAATGTAAATGATGATATTTTTGGATTATATATTATACAAATATTATAGTCCATTAAAAGGATGAAGATAAATGGAAAAGATCTATACACACATTATGAAGGTGTAGAGAAAATTCACTCTCAAAACAAGAAGAAAGTAGGTTGTTTCTAACCTAAGATCAAGCCAACAATACCAATAGAAAAAAAGTCACCATCATGTTGTATAATAAAAAACATTAAACCAACAGTACCAATAGAAAAAATGTCACCATCATGTTGTATAATAAAAAACAACTTTAGATTATGAAATTATCATATTCATATTATTAGATTTTTATGAATTTTTTTTGTGATAATTTGATAAAACCAATCCTATGCAATATCAAACATGTCATTCAAATTTGTGACAACCCAATAACTTTCACCCCTTCAACAACTTCTTGTACTGCAATATATCACCAATTATGAGTTGTTGTGCACTTAAATCATAATTCATATTCAATTGTTACTTTGTTAAGAAACTAAAATATATGAAACAACTAAATGGATACAAAAATTATTCATTATTAGCATCATGGCATAGATATTAAAGATTGGCTTCCCATGCTAGAAACTCAAGACAATAAGAAAGCATATGGTTACTACACATGAATATATAGGTAAACTATTAACCAACTCCCTTTGTATGTGTAGAAGTAGACCATTGTCGTTAGTGGCATATTATATGGTTGGCACATAATCATAAGCCACAACTACACACATTTAAAATGGTGTCTCACATTGATATCCACCCTATCACCCTTGCAAATAGGAAAAAAAGACTCCACTATTCTTGGTGTCGCAAATATCGTTTCCAAATGATGGATTGTACAAATTCCATAACTCCTCTCTACTTAGAATTTTCCATTACCATGACATCTAGTAAGCATTGTTAACTCAAACAAAAATTGAAAATGCATGTGTTCTATCATCATGGAACGAATACTTAGATATACATCCTTTTAGCTAATTAGGTTCCATGGTAACAACATGGAAACTATGACCCATAATTGTTTATAATATTTTTGAATAAAATGCATCCTCTAGGGCATGTTTTCCATGGCTTCACATAACCAAGACTAGCATGATTTTTTTTATTAAAAGGTTTCTTTCAAAGAAATATCTTATTGAGTTCTCACAAAAGTATCGTAACTTGATATTTTTAATCAATTCCCATCCTTATGTTATAAAACGTATTTTCCTTACCTTACAAATCTCTAGAATATTGAAATATATTTTCTTTATTCTCCTCTGACTATTTCTTACCTTGTCCCATTGGTCTAGTTGTTAAATTTGGTACCAACACCCTTATCCTAAAGACATAAGAGATGGAAGTACCCAACTCTAATAAGATCCATCATAATTGAAAAGGGAGTAAGAAGACCCAAATTCATACATATGAGGGAGATTGACACAATTAAGAAATACCAAATACAACATGGGTGTGCATGTATAAATAACCAACACAATATTCTTAGAGAGCACAATTGATAAGGAATATCAAATATAATCTGAGAGCTTAAACACAACTAAGAGAGCTCAAATATAACAAGAGTGTGGGAGTGCACACACCCAACACATATGCACCTAAGAGAGCATATCTCAGAAGGGAGCCCAAGTAAAATATGAAAGTGGGTTTATCAATACCCAACTCCTCACAAAGAGTGCTCATGGCCAAAATATACAATTTAGGTGGATAAAATACAAGTGATATTTGGTGTGTGGATGTGAAAATATGGTCGACTGTAGCTAAAATAAAGACATAAGATAGTTAATGAATACACATTTCAACATATGGCTGGCCCTATGAACAACATCCTCCCTAAAGATTGATAAGATTCCAAGAATAGAAAGCATTAGGTTGCACCTTACCCCCTATAAAGTTGAATGCTGGTTGTTTGAACATAGAACCTCCCCAAAAAACCATAGTACCAACACCAACATGGTTCCACAATTGAGTAAATGGGGCCTTTGGATGAATTCTAAAAGAGAGAGCCACTAACGTATGTTGGTCAACTAAAGTAGCACCAAGAAGCACAATTTGTTGATGAGACTAAAGCTACCATTGAGAGTACATCTAAGAGAAACCAAGACAATGATATTAAATACAATATTTTCAAGGAAACATATTAGAGTGTGGAAGACAAGGATACACACAAATAAGTTGATCCACTAGAAGAAGATGAGAATCATTCATAATGTCATCAATAAAATAGAGCGGGACAAATCCTATGGACCTGTGAATGGGAACTACATCAAAGGAGCTGAGAGGGGTCTCCCTTTGCACATAAGTGGTGATGGGATTGCGAGAGGAGCTATGAGTCACTATAAGAAGCTAAGGAGTATACCTTACATCACCAACCAC
>WSFP011459350.1:0-19015 GCA_009831015.1 Picea engelmannii | reverse complement strand
AAAATAATTTGGATCACTATGAACTTTCTTTTCAATTATGAGTGTATTCTCAATTATGAAATAATTCTTATTTCATAATTATGAAATTGTGACAAAATAATTATTTCCTTGTGAAACAATTATGAGAATTTTACTCAATTATGTAAGTCTAGCCTCATAACATCTAATAACATTCTTGCAAAACATATGTTGGAAAATACAAGTATAAAGGATGCCCCTTAATGTGTGAGGTCATAACAGGACTTGATGGCCAAAATACATTATGAAAATTCATGGCGATGAGTGGCATAAGGAAGGACCTCGAAGATCAAGGAATCAATGAGTACCTGCAATTAAACATCAAGTAGACATATATAGATCATCCCCAAGGTAGGCATACCCATTCTCAGAAGAGAAAATAAGCATGGCTACCAACATAATACACTGCAGATCCATGAAGTAAAATGCAAGATTATGGCCATGAAAAGTACACGGTGGATCCATGTCATCAATTAGATCATAGCCATGAGAAAATACAATGTGGATCTATGTCACAGTATACATCAGGAATTCATCGAACACTAGGAGAGTTCCCCAGAAGTCTTCAAAGTACTTGTTGGAACATGCACAATTTTGAACTTTTGAGCTTTATATTTTTCACCTCTTAGGAATAAAAATTTACCCAAAAAGAGAAAAAGCTTAGAAAATTGCCTTTTAATTTTAAATCAAATTCATTGGTTGTTATTTAGCAATAAAGCGCTTACAATATCTGTCGTCGATGAGTTTCCTTAATTTGATCGGATGATCCTAATGATCTCCGAAGTTTTGGAGCCGCCTGAGTTATAAAGAGTAAGTCTCTAATGGTCACTTCGGAGCTCCGTGCTTCGGATGTTCCAACAAGTCTAAACAGTAAAAACCTTGAAACTCTGAAACCCGAAGATAACAGCTTGCGATAAATCCTAAAGAACTCACGAACACGAGTCATAGGACACATGTATTTTAAATCTTTCATGGGCTGACACGTGGCACTTATTTTTGACATTTCCATTGGATGATTCACACATTTTCAAGTGACACGTGGAACCTCTCTTTTATTGACACATCATCTCGAATGACATCATCTCTACCATGTCACTCTGGGAGATGGCCCTTCGGGAGTTTAACAAAGAGTGAGTTCAAAAATCACCGAAGTATCAAAATGTCAAAGTATTGGACATTTCAAAAAGTAAAAAGGAGTAAACAAAACATTTAATAACGGAGGTTAATCGCGATTAAGAGTTCATTAATTACTTCATAGTTCGATTTTCATAAAGTTTCCCTTGTGTTATATTCAAAACCTACGAAGTTCGAACTTCCTAAATACTTAAATTTAAACACGATTAATTAAGACTTCAGGGTGATTACTCATAAATTAATTACTTCGCAGTTTCGGATTTCGGGATATTTCTCTTGTGCTATATTTAAAACCTCTGAAGTCCAAAATTACGAAACACTTGAAGTTGATACAACGTTTTAAACATGATTAACTTAGATTTAAAAGATATTACTCAGAGATTAACTCCTCCGCAGATTCAGAATTCGGGAGGTTTCCACCCTGTCACATCCAAAACACCCGAACGCGAATCGTCGAAGTATTGATGGCATTTATGAGTGATTAAGGATAATGATTTCAAACAAGGATTGTGCATCACCAAGTAGTCAATTCCATTAAGGTTAATAAATTCTTCGTCAGTAAGGATATACGAAGATCAATAAAAAAAAATTGAATAAAATCACTTCGAATTTAAAAGTCATTTTTACCATTTGCAATTAGTAGCTTTTATCTAGTGAAGAACTCACAGACTTCTCCTTTAACAAGTAATCTTATTTTGTTTCCTTGAGGATTATGGCACCGCGAAAAATTTTAAAGAATCTTGATGCAACGAGTGAGGATTCAAACCCGAACGCAGATGTTCTATCAGACACTACTCCGCGAGTTGCGGACTCCATTAAAACTTAGACGCAGGTTTTTTAGGTCCTAGAGCATGAAATCATCAACTTTCCAAAAGAATCTGCTAAGAAGACGGAAACTCTTATACATCCAAGATTAGACATATATCACATTCGGAGTTGCATAAGATCGTTGTGCGGCCAAGAATCATGCCTTACAACGATATCATTAGTTGGGCTTTGGAAAATGTCGACGTCCATACTAGGAGCATCATCAACCACCAGTAGGACGCCGTCAGCTCTTTCTGACAAGAACACCTACAAGTAATGTACAAAATATCCCCTACTCCTAAATAAACTTACAATGTCGCATTCCTTCTAGATTTTGAGAGAAAAGAGTGCACCCAATACGCCAGGAGCAGTCATGATATAGTCAATACCTGGTGGGGACATCTGGAGAAATTCAGAGCCGACGCTCATGGTACGTATGCCACGTCGTCTTTAGATGCTCATATGTTATATGTAGCCATGATGATTTGTCGCATGTTTGGGAAGAAGAACCCTACGCATTTCTTGGTTGAATGGGTATCCATTGTGAATGAAGTAGCTGAGGGTTAGACTTTCAATTGGGCCAAAATGTTGTCGGATAATTTATCCAAGGAAATCATTGATTATAAATAAGAAAAATCAAAAGGGAAAAATGCCCCTTTCTACATATCAGCATAAGTTATGGATTCCATTTTCTTCATGACCCCTTTTCCCCTAATGAACTGGAGTTGGACCCCTGCCAGTTTTGCGCCAATTCATTTTTATCACTCCAAGTTATGGGAGGAGAACACCAAACATTTATTCTACAAAATTTGTCACAGTGTTGTAGTGTCTATTCATATAGCCATTCATGGTCACCCATCACCTCGGATTTCAAAAAGGATTATGGGGAACCTAGGAAATATTGCAGACTGGTTCATTGAGGATAATTTATCCTATATTAGAGTATTCTTTTGTTCGATTCCTCCTCATGCTCTCCGACATTTTTTACTTGACAGGCTGGTGTGCAGAGAAGTGGTGTACCAGACAGTGGCAGGAGGTATCATCAAGGAGCTAAAAGGATCTCAGAAAAAGGTTTGGTCGACTTTCCCCATCCAGGTTGGCATGTTCACATCGTTAGATTTCGGTCACTCCAAAGTCAAGGTCGCGGCCCTAGAGGATGTCAAATTAGTTGACATCAAATTCAAGAAGAATGATCCACACAAGATAGTGGAAAACCATCTGGATCAGTTTAACATGAAGCAGTACATACATGAGAATTCCCCTTATGACGAAATGTTCAGGGGAGTTAGATCTTATGAGGAATTCTAAAGCAGATTCCAAACCCTACCCACGGACCAACAAGTTGGTTTCCTCACCTTTCATAAACACAGGCGGAACAGTTTACCAAAGATACTACAGGGAGAGTCAATAGCCATGCCTCCTTCATAGGAAGCTAGGCCTATAGGATATGAGCCAAGTCCCTCCAATAAACACATATATGAAGAGGTCCCGAAAAGCCCATAGGCATTATTTCACAAGATAAGAACATCACTATCAGGACTGAATGATCCACAGGTGTTAGAACGGTTCGAAGCCTTCAAGAATCTAGGACAAATTGTCCCTCATTCAACACCAGCAACTTCTGTTGGCACCCCGAATACAATAGGACAACAACATTCCACTGAAATTGCTTCTCACATTGTATCATTAACCCCTCTACAGAACACCTTCGTAAATCCTAATTTTGAACTCCCTTTCATAGGTGATCTTACTCCTATCTTGCCCGAAGAAACGAAAGACTATCATGAAGAGAGAATCTCACCACAAGGATGGAGTAATCACTAAAAGGCAAATACTGGTGTATGACGGAAATGACCATGATGGTCCAGAGTTTGCAAAAGAAGTTGCAGATTCGTTAGGTTCTTTTTCCACTGCCAATCAATGGTCAGTGAAAAATTTGATCGAACAACTGCAGCAGAAGTGCCTCTTAGTAGAACAATTGCAAAATTAGATATATACTACAAAGAAAACTATCATAAGTAGGATGAACTAGGATTTTGAGCAAATTAGGGCTAGTGATCGGCAGCAAATTAAACAGCTACAAGATAACCTTGAGCTGCTCCGCTAGAGTTCACAGACCAGCCAATATCTGGACACTCAACATGACTAGTTGATAAATCAATTGCGGGCCATATTGACCCTAACAGAGAACACAACGATATACATTTCAGACTTCAAAACTCAAGCATCATAAATCAATGAAAGGTTGGAAGTTTCCCAGCAAGAAATTTATCTAAAAGTAGATTCCATCCAGAAATGATATCAGGCAGTAGACCTTTCCCTAAAATATATCTATGTCAAGGAAAAAGAGGCTTGCTCAGCCCGGTCTAAGTTTCAATAATTTCTCATATGGATGTAGAGAGTTAATGCCCTCAGTTTTCCTCTTCTCTCTCATTCTGAACAAGTAAATGGAAAAATGGCTCTGAAATCCTAGGAAACAAATCTGGAAGAAGGCAAGAAACTTGCCAGAGAGGTGAAAGAGGCTTATCTAGAGGCATTGTCATCATTAAACAAAAATTTGATTGAGTTTGAGGGGAATAATATCTGAGAGGCCCTAGGGAAAATTGATATAGAAATGTACTAGCAAAGCTCCAGAAAGAACAAGGAATCTACTCAGATAGCCATCCAAGAGATGAGCTAGATTTATCTTCTTAAAATCATTGAATGGTTGGTTAATCCAAGTTTGTAGTTTCATGCCACAGTCCAAGAAGTGAACAAGATCCAGGAAAAGATGCCCCAAATACAGAAGAAATTTTTTTCCTTAGAAGTAAATGAAAGGATTGAGCCTTCAAGGTTCATGATAGCATTGATGTATAGATGCACCCAATGCATTGAACTGGGAAAATCAAGTGTAGATGGAAGAAAATGAGAAAACATGCACAACGTCCACCCCCTCCACCCTCTCTACCTTTCACCCTTCAACAGTCACTTACCTCATCTATCCCTACCTATAACATTCTAGCCTCCACTCATCCCACCTCATCATCGGACACTTGTTCCTCCATCATTCTTTTCAGGAACAGTTACTCTTCCCTGTAACCATTATCCATCCCTTGACAAGCCAACGTTGATCTATTCATCTAATTATTCCCCCCATAATTTCAACTGCAATTCCTTGCCCCATTGAAAAAACCCGAAGGGACAAATGGAAACGAGATCAAATGGCCAAGATAGTAAGCCAAATGATTGAGGTGGACTTAAGGACATGTGTACCCAGCTCAAAGGTTGAAGAAAAATGAGCACATCTACCAGCAGACAAAGAGACAGAGGAAGCGCCAACAAAACTCAGCAATATTGCATATTGTTATTTTATTCAGATGTATTCTATTTTTAATCATACATTGTGGGAAGTCCAATAGTTTCTAGTTGTAAAAAGTTTTGTATAAATAGATAGATTTAAGATCTATTTGAGACTGCTTCTTTCCGAATGTAATAGAGAAACTCTTTTTTGAGTATTAATAAAAGTGCAGACATAGATTCTAAGTTTTGTTCAATTTGAGTTTTGTGTTCTCTCTGTGTTTCCATTTCTCTAAATTTCTCTCTATAATTATTGAAGAGTGATTGATTGCAATTTAGTATTACATCTACTGTGATCATATTATACCAACAGTTCATTCAGTAAACAACTTTTCCTCTGTTATTATTGTGAGTAAAACAAGACCTGTGATATGTGTGAATTATTGCATTCTTATATCATGTTCAAGGGTGTGTCTTCTACTTTTTATTCTACTGCAAACAAGGTGAGACTTATCTGTAATTGATACCTGACTTTGTTTAACAGTTTTGTGAATCTTTCTACATCATTTGATATTATAATTGTGACTCGGATAACAAGATACAACCTCTATATTGTCATATTATTAATTTCATTTAAAGAATATTTCTCAGAAAATTGAAGGTAGAAAAAACACTCATTAAAACATTTCATTTAAAACCTTTGATGCCTAACATTATTCTTTGAGCCTTAGAATCAATATCAGGAACAACATATTTTTGGCATCATTGTTGGGGATGAAGAAATAAAATCATTTTCCCTGGGAGAACGATAAGGTAAATTTTGGTCTTTGATGGTGAACAAAGATGGAATACGTGAGTAAGGCTTAATGTATCATTCACCTGGTGAATCCACTGTAGACAAAACTAGCATTCGGTCGAATGAATACCAGGAAAAACCCAGACGAAAAGCAGACTACACCAGTGTCAGATCCCAAAAATTTGTTTAAACCAAAGGGATATCTCAAACAAACTGTTGCATCAGCAGGTAAGGTCTATCAACATATAGTTACACAAGTTAATGTTAAGGTTCTTGTTGAAGAACTAACCCCTAAAGAAATTTTTAAACAAGCTCATTCTTCAGAAGCATCAACAAGTAAACATGAACTTAAACTCGAAACTCCAGAGGTAATTATTCCCGAAATAATATTTGAGATTGACCAAGCCATCCATGTTTCATTGATAGATACTTTTACCAATGAGAACAAAGGATCCCTTCCAATCCCCACTATCATTAACACTCAGCTGGTTCTTTCCTTTCCTGAAGTAAAATTTTTTGTTTCCCGAAATCCTAAAGGTTATTTTCTATACCCAGATTCATCCCCTATTACCTCTCCTATCTATACATCAAGTAAACCTGAGGAATCGAGCTCAATTTTACCTTTTCCCCCTCACCTAGATCTTCCATATTCTCACGATATTTTTCCTGAACTTCATTCACAAAATCCCGAAGTAGTCAAAAGATCAGTATAACATTCTTTTGAAGTTTTCAAGAATCTCCTTTTTAGTCCCCGACTTTCGTCTCCTAGACTTTCAATGGTCGATGTTGGAGGTGTTGGTGTTGGAGGTGTTGGAGGTGTCGGAGGTGTAGGGGTTGGTGGAAAAGCTCAACCCCCTAGCATATTCACCAAGGTAGCTGCTAGATATGCTCCCTTCTTCCTTCATGTTGTCCTGAATGATTTACCTGAAAATTACATGAAGAACCTCCCCAAATTCATGGGAGAAGGGGATCTAACAGCAATAGAACATATAGCCTTTTTCGATCAGTTTTCTAATATCCTTGGAATTGAGCATGAGGACGTTTACTCAAGACTGTTAGTACAGACTTTTGAAGGACAAGTAAGAACTTGGTTCAGAGGACTCCTAGTAGGTTCTATACGATCATATGACGATCAAGAAAATGACTTCCTAAGGCAGTGAGGCAAGAAAAAGGATCATGTTTATCACTTAACCGAATTTGGAGCCTTGAGAAAGAATACTTATGAATCAATCCTTGAATTTATCCAGATATTTAATAATATTTATCACAAAATCCTAGTCGAAGTTAAACCTTCTCAACCAGCTGCAAAAGTCACTTTTGCAGGGGCTTTTGGTTCTGATTTTTCTCTACTTTTGAGAGAAAGGAGATCTACTACTTTATTGGGAATGCAAGATGATGCTATAGAAACTGAGTCCAAAATGATGACATCTAGTAAGTTGAAAACTAAGGTTGAGATGGGATCCAGAGAACCCGAATGTTTCAAAGAACAAGCAGGACCCTCTGAATCTGGAAAGTCCACAGAGGAAAAAATGGATGAGATGGCCAAAATTATTAAATATTTATCAAAAAAAAATTCTAGGATGGAAATAGAGAAAGCCAAACCTGATCCATACATTAGGAATCAATTTAGGAGAAACCCTAATCCTCGGATACAACAAAGACAAATAAAAAATGAAGATCAAAAGATCCAAGCTCCATTTAAAACAGAGAATTTCATGCAAAGAGATGAAGTCCAAGACTATGAAGAATTAAAGGAAGTTCTAAACAACCTCAATGATGATGATCTTGAGCCTCACTTGACCCAATAGGATTATGCGAAATCCTTAGACCTAGAATCTTTGTTTAATAATGATGGAAACATCAGCAATCTGGGGGACTCTACATACAAAGGTCTCGTCGACTTGATAATGGTCGAGCTTCAACATAAATATGATTTAAGGCCAAGAGAAAAAAATTCTACAAATATTCCACCAAAAAAGATTTATCATGAAGTAAATAAAATGAGGCAGCAGTTACTAAACCATCAACTGAAACACAAGTTGCCTGAACAAAGAAAGTTGAAACAAAAGCAGTGCAAACTAAGAAACCTGAAAATACAGAAGCTGAAGTTCAGACTAGGGAAATTGAAAAACCAATTGCGAGTTTCAATTTAAAGAATCAATTTAATAAAATTAAAATTCCAATGCCTCTGGTTGAACTTGCAAGGAACCCGATCTATAAAAGAAAAATCGCTAAAGCAATAAATTTTTCTGATGTTGAATTTCAAGCTGATGTTATCAATTTGCAGGACGAAAAAACTACAATCATGTTCGGACCACACATTGAAAACAATAAGGACTTTGTTGCTTCCTTCTATATTACATTAACTGTGCACGATCATTTACTGCACAATTGCGTGCTAGACTCAGAAGTCTCTCATAATTTAATGCATAATATTATCATGGAAAAATTAGACCTTGAAATTACCAGACCTTATCAAGATTTGTACTCATTTGATTCTAGAAAGGTTAAGTATTCGGGTATGATTAAATATTTAGTGGTAAATCTTGCTCAAATTCCTGTGAAAAGTATCCTTATGGACGTGGTTTTTGCTGACATCCCTGCCAAGTATGGTATGCTTCTATCCAGATCTTGGGGTGCCAAGTTAGGAGGATCGGTTTAGCTAGACATGACCTACGCTACAATTCCAATTTCTAGTGGAAAATTCACTCGACTGTACAGAGAAACTAGACTGGTGTATACTGTAAGTGACCCTCAAAACCCCAATAATTACCCAATCTATGTTGTTGATCAAGACTGCATGATCCCCTTAGAAAGGTTGTTTGACCAGGATGATATACCTTTAAATTCTATCTTGCGACCTCAAACCAAATAAAATGAAGACTGTAATGTAGGAACTAATGCAAATCCCAAAATGGTCAAAATATCAAAATACCTTCTGACCCAAATAAGGAGTAAGTACGTTGAGTTACTTAGACAGTATAAAGATGTTTTTGCATGGTCTTATGATGACCTAAAAACTTATGATACCTCTGTTATTGAACATAAGATTCCTTTAAAACATGGTATTAAACCTTTCAGGCAGAAGCTTAGACGAATAAACCCAATTCTCATGCCAGTGATAGAAAGGGAAGTTAAGAAAATCCTTGATGAAAAAATCATTGTTCCCCTCAGATACTCTGAATGGGTGGCCAATTTGGTCCCCATTAGAAAGAAGAACGGCAAAATAAGAATCTGCATTGATTTTAGAAACTTAAATCAGTCGTCTCTTAAAGATAACTACCTGCTCCCAAAGATGGACCATGTTCTAGAGAAGGTAGTAGGGACTAAAAGGATTTCTATGATTGACATTTTTTCAGGATATAATCAGATCATTGTTTATGAAGATGATAGAGAAAAGATTGTGTTTACAACACCATGGGGAACCTTTATGTATGATAAAATTCCTTTTGGTCTAATGAATTCAGGAGCAACTTTTCAGAGAATGATGGATATCATGTTCATCGGCGAGAGAGAAAAATTTGTTTTTATTTATCTAGATGATCTAACAATTTTTTCCAATTTTGATGTTGAACATTTGATGCACCTCAGACAGACTTTTGAAAAATGCCAAAAAATTGATTTGTCTCTTAATCCCAAAAAATCACAGTGTGTTATGCAAGAAGGTAAGATTTTAGGCCATCTAGTGTCAAAAGAAGGAATCAAGGTTGATCCTAAGCGAGTTGAGGCTATTGACCTAATAAATATTCCTAGAAATAGAAAAGAAATTCAATATTTTTTTAGGTAAGATCAATTTTTTGAGAAGATTTATTCCTAACTTTGTTGAAATTATCAAAATGATTACAGTCATGTTAAAAAATCACATCGAAGTAAAATGGACTGCAGAAGCCAAAGTGTCCTTCGAGCGTGTTAAGAAAGCTATAGGGGAAGCAATGGTACTAGCAAGTCCAAACTATACAAAGTAATTCTTAATCTTCTCTTTCTCTTCTAAACATATTGTTGCAGCAGTGCTCCTTCAAAAGAACGAAGAAGGATTCAAACAGCCAATAGCCTTCTTCAGCAAAAGCCTCAGGGATGCAGAACTAAGATATGATATACTTGAAAAACAAGCTTATGCAATGGTGAAGGCTCTCAAAGCTTTCAGAATATATGTTCTGCACTCCAAAATAATTGCTTATGTGCCAACAAATGCTATTAAAGATATCTTGGTTCAGCCAGACAGTGATGGAAGAAGGGTAGATGGTTGGATAAAATTCAAGAGTTTGATCTAGAAGTGAAACCAACCAAGCTATTCAAAGTTCAAGGTATGGCAAGGTTGTTAGTTGAATCAAATTTTAGAGCACTCGGAATAAATAACCTCGAATCACATGATTCTCTCTTGGATATAGAGGAAATTGACGATCAGGCACCTATGGTTTAGATTGAAGATAATTTTTCGTCCTCTACCTGGTACTATGATATTTTTACATACCTCCTTACCCTTCAATGCCCAAATGACATGACTCCTTCTAAAGCAAGGACTTTAAAACTGCATGCAATTAAGTATTGCATTGTTGATGGAAAGCTATACTGGAAAGACCCTCTAGGTTTCTTGTTATGTTGCCTGACAGAAGCTGAAATAGAAGGGGTCATTGATGAATTTCATGAAGGAGTATGTGGGGGACATCATGCCTGAAGAGTGATAGCTTACAATATTTTAAGGTCAAGATAGTATTGGCCAAAGTTATTTACTGATGTGAATGCAAGGGTCATAGCTTGCAATTTGTGCCAATTGTTTGTTGGTAAGCAGAAGATCCCTGCCTTAACTTTGATCCCAGTAAAAGTTGAATCTCATTTACAACAATGGGTCCTAGACTTCACCATAGAAATCCATCCGCAATCAAGTGCTCAACATAGATTGATTCTAACCGCTACCGATTACTTTACGAAATGGGTTAAATTCATTCCAACTCTGAATGCTACAGATTCGGTAGTAATAAACTTTCTGGAAGAAAACATCCTGGAAAGGTTCGGTTGTCCTAGAAAAATAGTTACTGATAACGCTCAAGCTTTTAAGTCTATGGCGATGATCAATTTCTTTCAGAAATATAATATTGTTTTAGGTCATTCTACAGCTTATTATCCTCAGGGAAATGGGTTGGTCAAATCATCTAACAATAGCTTCATGACTATAATTAAAAAAAAAATTGACAGAAAATAAAAAATCTTGGCATATTCACTTTAAGTATGCCCTATGGGCAAACCGAATCGGCACCAAGAAATCGATAGGTATGTCTCCTTTTCACTTGGTTTATGGTACTGACGTTATCCTTCCTATCAATCTTTCTCTTCCTGTGATGAAACTCTGGCAGGATGCAAACGAAGAGTCAAATGACGTTATGAGAAGAATGAATCAAATCATCAAAGTTCATCATAACAAAGTGGAAGTGGATAATAAGCTTCAAAAGTACCAGGATAATATGAAATCCCTTTTCAATAAAAAATCCAAAGACAAGGAGTTTCTTCCTGGCGATTTAGTTTTAAAATGGGAGGCTAGGAAGGAAGATGTAGGGAAACATGGAAAATTCGATCATCTCGGGTTCAGGCCATTCAAAGTTGCAGCTACTGAGGTAAAAAAATCTTTCTCATTGGAGAATCTTGATGGAGAAATTCTTGACGCTCCTATCAATGGGAGTTACTTAAAACATTTCATGTAGTAGTCACATTTCGTATTTCCATTATATATATCGGATTAGATAGACATTGGCTATTTTAATTTTCAATTTTTCTTTTCTTTTTGTAAATTACTTGAGTCATTGGTTGTAAATATTTTCAATAAATTTATGATTGCTTTACATCATTAAAATGAAAAATAAAAACATTTGACATCTCTATTCTACAGGAGTTTCTGACATTTTGCATTTTATTCCTTTTGCAGAATATATCTTGTTGAATAGGAGATGAGGTTGAATAAAATTTCGACACTCGTTTCTCAAACGCTTGATTTCTCTAAAAACAAGTGATAAAATAATAATCTGCCTTGTTGAAAGTTCAAAAGGAAAAAGAGATATGAATTCCTACTCTTCGAGTTCAAATAAAATTTTAAGAAAAATCTTTTAAAATGAATGTGAAGGAAGTTTCACTCAAGATAATATTATCACCTGACCTAAAAATCAGAGAGGTATAAAATTACAACTTAAAGTGTCATACTAATAAATTCTAAACCCATCTCTGAAATGAAAATAAAATAAAAATGAAATAAAATAAAATAAAAATAAATAAGCTCGAAGGAAGTCTGAACTAAATACACAAACTTGTGTGGGATTGGGATTTGTGTGTCAGGACCTCCGAATCTTCGATTTTGTTATTTCTACCTATCCCCAAGTTCTTTTCCACTTCATATTTTATTTATACTTTCTTAGTCTTCAAAGGAAGAAGGAAGCTTGCCTTGACTATGAAAACTCAAAAACATATTTTCAAAACAAGATTAGGCGAAAATATATATGTTCCTTTGATTTTAATTGAAAAAGTATGTCTAGGCTAATCATGATAATTTTATCTCTTCTATGGGACTTTAAACTGACTAATTCGCTCAAGGTTGATCCCTGAAAAGATTAAAATTCCCTTAAAAAACTTCCTATAGATGAAGGTGTATTAAAAATTGGAAGAAAGTTAGTTTCAGAGTATTCTTAAAATCATTGGCAGACCTTCTTTTCAAAAAATTTAAACAGTACCCTTGTATGTGACATACAGATTGATTTCCCCCACTTTGAAATATTAAAGTACAAGAAATATGGTGAAAGGAAATTCATAATTTGATTGCCCCCATCTTGTCCAAAAAAGATGATGAAAGGAAATTCATATAATGATTGCCCTCATCTCAGCAAAGTGCAAAAGTGCTAATTGAAGTGGTGAAAGGAAATTCAATGGGAGAAGTAGATAAATTCACCACATGTTCATTGGAAGTGAAGAAATATCTATGATATATGTAAGGTTGTCATACATATCCACATAACATATTATGTCATTTAGTTCTCTTTCCGGTGATATTTACATCTTGAACCAACTAGGATTCCCTAAATAAATTATTACATCTGCTTAACCTTGATGCAAACGAAGTCGGTCGAAATCTGATATTTCAGTTAAATCTATTTTGATTACCTTAAACAATTCTAAAATTAGTTTTAAGAAAAGGAAATTTTAAATAGAATAACTTAAGATCAATCATTAAGTATGTTTTGAAGGTTTTCGAGATTTGGTTAAGTTCGTTCTTCTATGGATGATTAATTCTTAAATAATACTGGAAAATGTTTTTCAAAAAGAAATAATGACTCCATTTAACCAATAAAGGAACTTGGTCTAATGTTCTTTCACGCCTCACAGGGAGCCACAATCCCCAGATGGAGCCTATGTTGGAACACACACAATTTTGAACTTTTGAGCTTTATATTTTTCACCTCTCAGGAATAAAATTTAACCCAAAAAGAGAAAAAACTTAGAAAATTACCTTTTAATTTTAAATCAAATCCATTGGTTTTTATTTAGAAATAAAGCGCTTACAATATCTGTCGTCGATGAGTTTCCTTAATTTGATCAGACGATCCTAATGATCTCCGAAGTTTTGGAGTCGCCTGAGTTTTAAAGAGTAAGTCTCTAACAGTCGCTTCAGAGCTCCGCACTTCGAATGTTCCAACAAGTCTAAACAATAAAAACCATGAAACTCTGAAACCCAAAGATAACAACTCTCGATAAATCCTAAAGAACTCACGAACATGAGTCATAGGACACGTGTCTTATAAATATTTTATGGGTTGACACATGGCACTTATTTTTGACATTTTCGTTGGATGATTCACACGTTTTCGAGTGACACGTGGCACCTCTCTTTTCTTGAAACGTCATCCAGAATGACATCATCTCTGCCACGTCACTCCAGGAGATGCCCCTTTGGGAGTTTAACAAAGAGTGAGTTCACAAATCACTGAAGTATCAAAATGTCGAAGTATTGGACATTTCAAAAAGTAAAAAGGAGTAAATAAAACATTTAATAACAGAGGTTAATCGTGATTAAGAGTTAATTAATTACTTCGCAGTTCGGATTTCAGAAAGTTTCCCTTGTGTTATATTCAAAACCTACGAATTCTAAACTTAAAAAATACTTAAAGTTAAACACGATTAATTAAGACTTAAGGGTGATTACTCATAAATTAATTACTTCGCAGTTTCTGATTTCGGGGAATGTATCTTGTGCTTTATTCAAAACCTATGAAGCCCGAACTTCTGAAAACACTTGAATTTAATACAACGTTTTAAACACGATTAATTAAGATTTAAAAACGATTACTCATAGATTAACTCCTCCGTGGATTCAGAATTCAAGAGGTTTCCACCCTGTCACATCCAAGACTCCTGAACGTGAACCGTCGAAGTATTGATGGCATTTATGATCTATTAAGGATAATGATTTCAAACAAGGATTGTAGATTTCCAGGTAGTCAATTCCATTAAAGTTAATAAATTCTTCATCAGTAAGGCTATACGAATATCAATAAACTTTTTTTTGAATAAAAGAACTTTGAATTTCAAAGTCGTTTTAACCATTTGCAATTAGCAGTTTTTATCCAGTGAAGAACTCACAGACTTCTCCTGTAACAAGTAAGCTTATTATGTTTCCTTGAGGATTATGGCGCCGCGAAAAATTGCAAATAAGTTTGATGCAGTGGGTGAGGATTCAAACCCGAACGCAGATGTTCTATCAGACACTACTCCACAAGTTGTGGACTCCATTAAAACTTGGATGTAGGTTTTTGAGGTCCTAGAGCATGAAATCATCAACTGTCCAGAAGACTCTGTTGAAGAAGACGATGACTCTTATACAACCAGGCTTAGACATATAGCACAGTTGGATCTGCATAAGATCGATGTGCGGCCAAGAATCATACCTTACAACGATATGATTAGTTTGGATTTGGAACATGTCGACATCCATACCAGGAGCATCATCAACCACTAGTGAATCGTCGTCGGCTCTTTCCGACCAGAAAATCTACAAGTAATGTACAAAATTTTCGCTACTCCTAAATACACTTACAATGTCACATTCCTTCTAGATTTTGAGAAAAAAGAGTGCATCCAATACACCAGGAGCGGTCATGATATAGTCAAGACCTGGTGGGGACATCCAGAGAAATTCAGAGTCAACGCTCATGGTACGTATGCCACAACATCTTTAGACACTCATATGTTGTATGTATCCATGATTCTCTATCACCTATTCGGGAAGAAGAACCCTACGCATTTCTCATTTGAATGGGTAGCCATCATGAATGAAGTAGTCGAGGGTTACACTTTCAATTGGGCCAAAATGTTGTCGGATAATATAGCCAAGGAAATCGTTGATTATAAATCAGAAAAATCAAAAGGGAAACCTGCCCCATTTTACATGTTGGCATATGTCATGGATGCCATTTTCTTCATGACTCGTTTTCCCATGATGAGCTGGAGTTGGACCCCGTCCAGTTCTGAGCCAATTCATTTTTATCACTCCAAGTTATGGGAGGAGAACACAAAAAGATTTCTTCTACGAAACTTGTCACAATGTCATAGTTCCTATTCATATAGCCATTTATGGTCACCCTCCACCCTATATTTCAGAAAGGATTATGGGGAACCTAGGCAAGCTTGCAGACTAGTTCATTGAGGAGAATTTATCCTATATCGGAGTATCGGTTGTTTGGTTCCTCCTCATGCTCTCCCACAATTTTTACCCGATAGGTTGTTGTGCAGAGAAGTGGTGTACCAAAAAGTGGCAGGAGCTATCAACAAGGAGCTAAAATTAGCTCAGAAAAAGGTTTGGTTGACTTTCCCCATCCAGGTTGGCATGTTCACATTGTTAGATTTTGGTCACTCCAAATTCGACATCGTGGCCCTGGAGGATTTCAAATTAGTTGACATTGAATTCAAGAAGCATGATCCACACATGATAGTGGAAAACCATCTGGATCAGTTTAACATGAAGCGGTACATACATGAGAATTCCCCTTATGACAAAATGTTCAGGGGAATTATATCTTATGAGGAAGTCCGAAGCAGATTCCAAAACCTACCCCCGGACCAATAAGTTGGTTTCCTCAGCTTTCAGAAACACAGATGGAACAATTTACCAAAGATACTACAGGAAGATTCAATAGCCATGCCTCCTTCACAGGAAGCTAGGCCTATAGGATCTAAGCCAAGTCCCTCCACTAAACACAAAGTTGAAGAGGTCCAGAAAAGCCCAAAGGTATTATTTCATGAGATAAGAACGTCACTATCAGGATTGAATGATCCACAGGTGTTAGCACGGTTTGAAGCCTTCATGAATATGGGACAAATTATCCCTCGTTCAACACCAGCAACTTTTGTTGGTACCCCGAATACAACAGGACAGCAACATTCCACCGAAATTTCTTCTCCCATTGCATCATTAACCCCTCTACAGACCATCTTTGGAAATCCTAATTTTGAACTCACTTTCATAGGTGATCTTACTCCTATCTTGCCCGAAGAGATGCCTCCCTCGAATTTCGTTTTTAGCAAGAAACGAAAGGCTATCCTAAAGATAGAATCTCACCACAAAGATGGAGTAATCACTAAAAGGAAAAGACTAGTGTATGACGGGAATGACCATGATGGTCTAGAGTTTGCAAAAAAAGTTTCAGGTTCATTAGGTGATTTTTCCACTGCCAATCAATGGTCAGTGAACAATTTGACCAAACAACTACAACAGAAGTGCCTCTTGGTAGAACAATTGCAAAATCAGATATATACTACAGAGCGGACTATCAGAAGCAGGATGAACCAGGATTTTGAGCAAATCAGTGCTAGTGATCGGCAACAAATTAAACAGCTACAAGATGACCTTGAGATGCCCCACCATAATTCACATACCATCCAAGATCTGGTCACTCGACATGACGAGTTGATAAAGAATTTGCATGCCAGATTGACCCTAATAGAGAACACAACAATAGACATTTTGGCCTTCAAAACTCAAGCATCAGAAATCAATGAGAGGTTGGAAGTTGCCCAGGAAGAAATTTATCTGAAAGTAGATGCCATCCAGAAATGCTATCGGGCAGTATACATTTCCCTAAAAGATATATATTTCAAGGAAAAAGAGGCATGATCATCTCAGTATAAGTTTCAAGAAGCTCTCATATGGATGCAGAGATATAATGCCCCTGGTTTCCCTCTTCTCTCTCATTCTGAACAAGTAAGAGACGAAATGGCCCTAAAATCCACGGAAACAAATCTGGAAGAAGGAAAGAAACTTCCCAGAGAGGTGAAATAGGCTTGTCTAGAGGCATTGTCATCATTAAACAAAAATTTGGTTGAGTTTGAGGGGAATAATATCTCAGAGGCCTTGGGGAAAATTGAGATAGAGATGAACCAGCAAAGCTCTAGAAAGAACAAGAAAGCTACTTAGGCAGCCATCCAAGAGATGAGCCAGATTGATCTTATTAAAATCAATGAATGGTTGGTTAATCCAAGTTCGCAGTTTCAGGCCACAGTCCAAGAAGTGAACAAGATCCAGGAAAAGTTTCCCCAAATACAGAAGAAATTGTTTTCCTTCGAAGTAAATGAAAGGATTGAGCCTTCAAGGTTCGTGATAGCATTGATGGATAGATGCACCCAATGTATTGAGCTGGGAAAAGAAAGTGTAGCTGGAAGCAAATGAGAAAACATGCATAGCGTCCACCCCCTCCGCCCTCTCTACCTTTCACCCTTCAATAGTCACTTACCTCATCTATCCCTACCTCCCACATTATAGCCTCCACTCATCTCACCTCATCATCGAAGACTTTTTACCCCATCATTATTTTCGGGAATAGTTAATCTTCCCTGTAACCGTTATCCATCCCTTGAAGAGCCAATGTTGATCTATTCATCTAATTATTCCCCCCATAACTTAAACTGTAGTTCCTTGTCCCACTGAACACACATGAAGGGACAGATGGAAACGCGATCAAATGGCCAAGACAGTAAGACAAATGATTGAGTTGGCGTTAATGACATGTCTACCTAGCTCAAAGGTCGAAGGAAAATGAGTGAATCTACTAGCAGATGAAGAGACAAAGGAAACGCCAACAAAACTCAACAATATTGCATACTGTTAATTTATTCAGATGTATTATATTTTTAATCATACATTGTAGGAAGTCAAACGGTTTCTAGTTGTAACATTTTTTGTATAAATAAATAGATTTAAGATCTATTCGAGGCTGATTCTTGCCGAATGTAATAGAGAAACTATTTTTTATTATTAATACAAGTGCAGACAGATATTCTAAGTTTCGTTCAATTTGAGTTATGTGTTCCCTCTGTGTTTCCATTTCTCTGAATTTCTCTCTATAATTATTGAAGAGTGATTGATTGCAATTTAGTATTACATATATTGTGATCGTATTATAACATGATTTCATTCAGTAAAAAACTTTTCCTATGTCATTATTGTGAGTAAAACAAGACATGTGATCTGTGTGAATTACTGCATTCTTATATCATGTTCAAGGGTGCGTCTTCTACTTTTTCTTCTATTGCAAACAAGGTGAGACTTATCTGTAATTGATACTTGACTTTGTTTAACAATTTTGTGAATATTTCTACATCATTTGATATTATAATTATGACTCAAATAACAAGATACAACATATGTATTGTCTTATTATTAATTTCATTTAAAGAATATTTCTCAGAAAACTGAAGGTAGAAAAAACACTCATTAAAACATTTCATTTAAAACCTTTGATGCCTGACATTATTCTTTGAGCCTTAGAATCAATCTCAGGAAAAATAGTACTCATACATAAATGATATAATTCATCATAACTTGGGAGGGGTGTTGTGAAGGAAGGATGTGGTCCCAAACCCAAGGTATTTGTCTCAAACCCCGATGGTACAATTCTAGAACATGTGAATAGATGAGTTAATGTCAAGCATGTTATAAATTGTTTGATTACCATT
>ML874336.1:8417-27434 GCA_009831015.1 Picea engelmannii | reverse complement strand
AGTTCCTTCGTTCTAGATTCTCCTGAGACATTCAACAGCACTGAATCTGCTAGGCAGAGTCGAATAGTACTCCTTGCTCTTCTGTCCAACTTCCCCCAATATTCCTTTGACATACCAGTAGGTGGTGTACTAGTAGTTTGTGTACTAGTAGGTTGTGTACCAGTAGCCTGTGTGCTAGTAGATGGTGTACTAGTAGGTTGTGTACCAAGAACGACAACGATCCATTGTTCTTTGTCTACAAGAAGGTCCTTCATATTGAGCTTCCATAGCTCAAATTTTTTACCATTGAACTTCTCTATCTCGATTCTAGATGAGCTCGTGATTCATCTTTCTATACTTGAATATCCATTGCAAAAGCTCCCACTAAACCCAGGTTTATAATAGACCCAAGAAAAACTTGATCTATCAAGACCGAGCTAAACCCTCAACAACAAAGGTGTCCCTCTGAAGCCAAAAATGAGCTCTGATACCAGATGTAAGTTTTAAACCTACGAAGTAAAGCAATGCATATAGATTCTTAAGCAAAACATAAATTAATCAATGGCTCATTCACATAGTACACAGAGATTTATACCGGAAACCCTCAACCGCAGAAAACCTTTCTTATATTCATTATATCAAATTTCACCATTCACCATACAATATATATAATGTTTTTAGGTATTCTGTAGATACCAAAACCCTAATCCCTTAATCCAGGATTAATTTAGAAAACCGCTAAAAATAGCAAAATCCGTTAAAAATAGAAAAAAACACCCAAAAAATATTTTGGGGCGTTGTCTCGAATGTTGCGTGTGACCAGGAGTGGCCATACTTGGCCCCCCCTAGGACCCCCCTAGAAAGCGCCTAGCACACACGACACAAAGAGCACTACTAGAGGGATCGTCAGACGCAATTTTCGAACATGACACACCCACACACACACATGAAAAGACTATAACATATACCCAACACCCAGGGGGGGTGAACCACGATAAAATTTGTGTCTCTGTGTGGAATGTTTCTCTTATTTCTTACAGTTCTTATTTATGATGGATGAATTAATATGGTAGAATCAAAATGCAGTGCACATTAGAATAGTTAGAATATTTACTGTGGAATGAACCTTAAATGAATGTAAATAGTTACAAAATGGTAGATCTGGATATAATGTTTTATTAGAAAAACATATATGATGTATGCTGAGGTAGAAAGAATTTTTGGCATCCCCACAACAACCTCCCTTCCACGATTGCAGACATTTTGGTCCTACAATCACCCATAAGCCATCTCGGGTGAGACTTCATTGTGTGCAGTGTTTCCTTCTGGTCTCCAAAAGGGCCAATGGTTTGCAGGGTTTTTTTGGAAATCTAAAGTAGAACTCGGGTCAACCCAAAACATCCAACATATTTGGTTATGGAAAAAGATACTTGGTCATCTCAGTTTCATCCAAGTGGTAAAATTAGGTAGAAAAAGTGTAGTTCGCGATATGCCCAAAATTTCCAAACCTGAAAAATGTTGTTTGCAAATCATGTCAATTTGGAAAATAGTCAAGAATTTAGTTCAAATCAAAAGATAATTCTACAAAACTACCTCTAGAGATGATCCATACAAATATTTGTGGACCCACTCGAACACAATCCCCACAAGGTGAGAAATATTTCATGTTGTTGATTGATTATTTTACTAGGATGACATGGATATTCCTATTGAAACAGAAGTATGAAGCCTTTGAAAAATTCAAGATTTTCAAAGCACATGTAGAAAATGAAATGGATCTAAGAATTAAATTCTTAAGCTCAGAGAGGGGAGGAGAATACACATCTCATGAGTTCAATGACTTCTGTGAAAAACATGGGATCAAGAGACAATTTGCAATAGCAAGAAACCCTTGGTAGAATGGGGCAGTGGAAAGGCTAAACCGAACAATTCAGGAAATGGTCAGAGCTATGCTTGATGAATCAAAGGTACCCAACACCTTCTGGGGAGAGGTTTTTCAAATTGCAATCAACATTCTCAATAGATCTCACATAAGAGTTAACAACAATAAAACCCCCTATGAACTATGGTATGGAAGACCAACCTCTATAAAGCACTTCAAGATTTTTGGAAGAAAATGTCACATTTAAAGGAATGAAAATGATTTAGGAAAATTTTACTCCAGATATGATGAAGGTATCATGTTGGGATACTCCTCTAGAAGCAAAGGTTACAATTTCTACAACAAGAGACTCTACAAGATAGTTGAAATCATATATGTAAGAGTTGATGAGGGACTTTCTCATCCAATGAGACAACAACACGATAATGATAAATATGATGAACCAATCCGCCATGAGCCTCAAGAGGATGAATTAGAATAGCATCAATAAGAAGAAGAATAAGAGAGAATAGAGTCACCGCATCCAAGAAGCCATCAAAGTATGTTCAAAAACATTATCTAAGGATTCATGTTCCTAGTAAGAAAGAAAAGAGGGTGAAAAGTAGAATAAATCTTATAGGAACATCCAACTCAACGAAATTTTCTCTATTATCCATGATCAAACCTTAGAATTTTTCACAAGTAAGTCACGATGATCATTGGGTCAAGGCTATGAATGAAGAATTAGATCAAATAGAAAATAATAAGACATGGGATATTGTACCAAGACCCAAGGACAAAAATGTAATTGGAATGAAATGGGTTTTCAGAAATAAGTTGAATGAAGATGGAAAGATAGTCAAAAACAAGGCTAGACTTACATGTAAAGGATATGCTTAAGTAGAAGGAGTGGATTTTGAAGAAACATTTTCTCTTATTGATAGAATTGAAGCAATCAAAATATTTCTAGATTTTTCTTGTCATAGAAGATCCAAATTCTACCAAATGGATGTCAATTCAACATTTTTAAATGGTGATTTAAAGGAAGAAGTTTATGTGGATCAACCAGAGGGTTTTCAACTGTATAACAACAAATATTATGTATGAAAATTAAACACATATTTATATGGGTTAAAACGGACCCCAAGAACTTGGTACTATAAACTAGATAGATATTTTCATCATCAAGGTTTCAAAAGGGGGACTACGGACAGTAATATATACATCAAGGTTGAAGGTAATAATTTTCTAATTACTATTGTATATGTTGATGACAAAATTTTCGGCAGCAACACTGAACTAATGAGTCAATGGTTTGTATTTTCTATGCAACACGTGTTTGAGATGTCCATGCTAGGATATCTATCATTCTTTCTTGGTATATTTATCAGTTAGAAAAAGTAATTTTCATTTCTCAAAGTAAATACCTAAAAGAAATTTTGAAAAAAATTCAATGCAAGATTGTGCACCAGTGAGCACTCCTATGATTACAGGTTGCAAACTCAACAAGGAGGATGATTCTCCAGAGGTGGATCAAATTATGTATAGTTATATGATAGGGAGTTTACTCTATCTAATAACTTCAAGGCTTGATATCATGCAAGAATTTGTTTTAGAAGGAAGATTTCAATCAAATCCCAAATAAACTTATGTGTAAGTAGTAAAGAGTATATTCGGGTATTTGCATGGCACCATTGATTATGGCTTGTGGTATCCAAAGGACACATATCTTACTCTCATAGCTTATACAGATGCAAATTGGGTAGGCAATGTTAATGATAGAGAAAACACCATTAGAGGTGCATTTTTCCTTGGAAACTGTTTAGTTTCCTGGCTCAACAAGAAACAAACCTCTATTTCCCTCTTCGCAGCTGAACTAGAGTACATAGCAGAAACATCATGTTGTACTCATGTTTTATGGATCAAAAACAATATCAACAACATTCAGGTACCTTATGATCAACCTATTTCTATTATGTGTGACAACATGAGTTCCATTAACATCTCTAAAAATATTTTTCAACACTCTAACACCAAACACATTCCCATCATGTATCATTTTCTCATAGAACATGTTCATGATCAGGTTGTCAAATTAGAGTATGTTCCCTCAAAAGAGAGGATTGTAGAAATCTTTACTAAGCCATTTCCTAGAGAATATTTTGAGTATCTCAGACATAGGTTAGGAGTGATCTCTTCTTCCCTCCTTCAATAAAAGAAACAATATATAATTGTAGTTCACCCCTTCCCAAGTTCACTGTTGAATCATAGTCTAAGGGGGAGAAACATCGCATAGGGAACTATGGAGAAGAAGATGAATCATCAAGATAGGGGGGGGGATTTCAGAAAGAAAGAGAAGGTAGCATAGTCAAAGGGGGAGCATTCGTAGTTCCCAACAAGTGTACTCAATCAGGAAGAGTGTCCCTTTTGTCATTGATTTCAAAGGAGGAGAGGAACAGTAAAACCATGTGATTTTAGTAGTACAGTGACAAGGGGAGTATCTCAACATCGGAGTATAGAAGGATTCCCAATAAGGAGAAAAAATCATGTGGTTTAAACAGTACAGTGATAGGGGGAGCTGCTAAACAATAGAGTATAGAAGGATTCTCGATAAGGAGCAAACTGGTAAATAAGTTTTTGGTTTTACTAGTTTTCCATCAATGACAAAGAGAGATATTGTTAAGAAAGTGTTGTCATTGATGTCAAAATGGTTTTGTGTCTGTGTGACAGTGAGTGATGTGCCATTGATTTCAAAGTGACTTCCAGACTATTGATGTGGAAATAAGTATTATTGAGGTCATTGATTGAGTGATGTATTGTAGTTGTCAATATGTGTGTCTCCAACATGTTTATCTATAGGAATTCATAATTATGTTAATATCTACAAGAATTCAAAATTTTGGTAATAACTGTTGAAATACATGAATTTGAGATTCCAGTAATAACTAAAATTTTAGTAATAATGTGTCGACTACAGGAATTCAGGATTTCAATAATATCTAAAATTATAGTAATAACGTGTCAATTGCAGGAATTTGAGATTTCAATAATAACTGAAATTTCGGCAATAACATGTCGACTCCAGGAATTCGGGATTATGGTAATAACTGAAATTCCAATAATAACATTTTGATTACAAGAACTCAAGATTCCAATAATGAAGTATTGGTAACGGTTGGCTAAGGAAAGGACGTGATCGCATTGACTTTGTCAAGATGAGATTAGTTATTGTTGGTGGTGTTCACACAACAAATATTCTTTATGGAAGGAAATATGAAATGATCTATTGATATGGTCAAGGCATTTACATGGTCAAGAAAATATTGTGGGTTTACACCATTGTATTATTTTTTCTATGGGTAAAAATATACAGGATTTAGTATAAATACTTTGTGAAATGACCATGAGGGGGTTAATATGAGTTAATAAAAATGATAATATTAGAGAAGTAAGTGTTTCTTCTGAGAAAAGGAAGAGTGTAGAAGTCTTGGAAATAAGATGCTACAAGAATATGCAGTTATAGGAAATCTTCTACAGGAAATAGGCATCTACAGGAATATACAGTTACAAGAAAGCTTCTATAGGAAATATGAAACTACATGAAAGATTCTACAATAAATAGGCATGGTAATATGCACTTACAGGAAAGATGCTACACGAAACAGGTAGTCACAAGAGTCGGTAATTACAGAATTTCAACTAAAATAAATAAGTTTCTACAGAAGTGAATCTACAGAAAATAAGTTGTTACAGGAACTAACAGTTACAGAATTGCATCTACAGGAAAAATTGTTACGGAAATAACATTTAAAATAATTAATAAAGATGATATCTGAAGAATATGAGATTTTGTGATTAACGAAACATTGAATAATTTATTTTAGGGTGCCAGGGTGGTGCAAAGTTGAGGATTGATGTCTTCATCTGTGTAATAGGTCGGTGCTTGGAAAGTGGGTGCTTGCAAAACTTTGTAAAGGGGATTCATGTCTCCTACGAGTGGGTTCTTGCAAAAGTTTGTAAATGGAATTGGTGTCTCCATCAAGTGGGTGCTTGCAAATATTGTAATCATATGTTGGAGCCTTGATCACATTCAAAGAAGTTGTTTTGTGGTTTTCTTCAGTATGGGTTTCCACTTAAAATCTATGGTGTTCTCTCTTCAAATGTATTTTGAATGGTGTTTTTATATTCATTAAATTTATTACTAGTTTAATATTGTTAAAAATGGAAAATTAGTAAGAATATTGATTCACCCCCCTGCCCCCGCCCTCTCAATATTCAACAACAACAACTCTTAATTTTGTGGATTTTGCAATATCTTCAAGCATATATGTTCACCATGTAAAAAGGAAATCATTTTCAATGCAATGCAAGATGAAATGAATCTTCTCTCAATGAAAATGTGTTACTTACCTATTTTTTGCACATAGTACAAGAAAGAAAGGGATAAACCATGGAAAATATGAGGAAAAGAAGATTCACTGAGATACAAAAATATTATTGTAAATTCTATGTTTCTAAGAACGCTAATGGTTTTTCCAATGTTGAAGGTTGAGCATTTGTTATCCTGGGAAGAAATAGTGGCTCCTTGTCCATGCTCACTATTGCATACATGTTCATTGTTGCTACGAAATTATGGAACCCTTAGTTGTGTTAAAAACAATGCAATTTGAAAAGGAAGGGTTTAGAAATGGATGTTATTTTCTTACTAATGCTTCTGCATATTTTTTTTCCCATATATCGTCCGTGCTCATTGTTGATATGGAATTTTGAAACCCTTAGTTTTGTTAAAAACAATGTAGTTTGAAAATTAAGAGTTAGAAAATAGATGTTAATTTCTTACCAATTTATTTATTTATTTATTAATCTTGTGTATCTATATAGATGACAAGTGTATGTGTACCTTTGACATCTATTTTTCATCATAGGTGTAAGGCACCTTTCCTACCCAACCACTAAAGTGAAGGAGGGAGGGGCGAATTACTTACAACTACGAGTGTATAAACGTATGCACAAACACCAAAAAATGAAATACAAGAGTTGCGACTCTAAATCCTGATTCATTCATTGCTTCATAAGGAAGATATTAATACACACATGTTTACTAATAATATACTTTGAGAAATCATATCTTCTAGATATTTCTTCAACTAACTGGATCTAACTAAAACTCTTCTACAACTCTATAAAATTAGAACTCTCCAAAATTAGCTAACGAGAGTAATTATATTCTAACAACCCCCTTTAATTATTTTTTCTAAATGATTTAGCATTTACAATACCTAAATTATGTCTATGAAACTCAAACACATATTTTTCCAACGTCTTTGTAAATATGTCAGCCAATTGGTCTTTTGATTTACAAGATTCCAAGTAGATTTCTCCATTGTTTACAAGTTCTCTAATGAAATGATATATAGTATCAATATGAATTTTTTTATGAAATACATGGTTCTTTGATAGAGATATTGTTGAGCTACTATTGAGCTATTTTCACAGTACACTGGATTTGGTCTTCTTGTCCTTGTAGAATATCACCCAATACTCTATGTAACCAAATTGCTTGACAAGTTGTTGTTGTTGTTGTTGTTACATACTCAGCCTCAGCTGATGAAATCGTCACAATGATTTGATTCTTGGATTCCCATGAAATCACACTTGAACCAATATGGAATACATATCCTGAAGTACTCTTCATATCATCAAGACTACCTACAAAATCATTGTCAGTATATGCAATCAAGAAGTCATTACTAGTGTTGGAATATAATATACCATGTCCTATTGTTCCATCAATATATCTTAGAATTCCTTTGCTAACTTACCAATGTGAATATTTTGGAGACTCCATGAACTTGGAAATCAAACTGATAGCATATAGAATGGCTATCCTAGTGGAAGAGAGGTACATGAGACTGCTAACCAATCTCTTGAATAGAGTTGGATCTACATTGGGTCCCACATCCTCTTTGTTGAGATTTGTGCCTATTGCAATCAGAGTTGGTGTTGGTTTACAATCCATCATCCTAAACCTCTTAATCACATCCATGGCATACCTTGCCTGAAATGAAAAAAAAATATTGAATATGATTGAATAACTTCAATACCAAGGAAATATCTCATTATCCCCAAATCATTAGTTTAAAATTCATATTTCATGGTTGATTTAAAATTTTCCACTGGCATATTTCCTATAAAGATAATATCATCAACATATAAACAAACAATCAATATTTGACCTTGCTTATTCATCTTTGTATACAATGTGGGCTCATTGTTGCCTTTATTGAAACCAATATTGATCAAATATGAATCAATATTGTTATACCAAGATCTTGGATATTGCTTAAACCCATAGAGAACTTTTTTCAATCTATAGAATCTTTCTTCATGTCCTTTTATCACAGATCCTGGTGGTTGCTGCACATATGCTTATTCTTCTAAAATACTATTTAAGAATGCAGACTTGATATCCATTTGATAAAATTTCCACCTATTTTGAGTTATTACGGCTAGGACAACTCTAACTGTATCTAACCTTGCAATCGATGCAAAAGTCTCACCATAATATACTCCACATTGTTGCAAAAAACATTTTTCTACCAATATGGCCTTGTAATTTTCAACTTCTCCTTTCTCATTAATGATCCCAGTGGATATTGGTGGCCACCCACCTATTCCAACTAGCTCCTCTTGTTCATTTTTGTTCAGCACGTTCTTCTATACTCCTTTGTAATTGTGGATTCTACACTTTTGGGGCTGTCTGAAGCTCCAAACATCCTACAGGTGGATATTGGCGGCCTCTCACCTAATCCAACTAGCTTACTTTGTATGTTTTCATGTTAGCACATCTTGTTGTACTTCCAGGGTCATTTTGGGTCCCTAAATGTTGTTTTTTTTTTGCTCGCCACATTCATATGGATTCAGAGTTTGATGGAGAAATGTGTATTTCTCTGAAAGACCTTTCCAACGGGCTATCACGCGCCTAAAACGGAGGTCGTATGAAAACATTACAACCCTGGGAAGTTGAGATACCAAATTACACCAACTTACCCATAGGGGCCCACATGACTTTTGGTGTATCACCTTCAAGGGTTAGGTTTTTGGATGTCTAGGGTCTTGGAATTCATGAGTAATATAAAAAAGGCCTCTTGAGGCTCATTGTATTCGATTCTGCTCAGACAGATGCATGTGGCAGCCACATCTCTTCTTAGAGATAGATACCACCATTCGAGCAAGTGTTTCAATTCTGCAGTTTTACAGTTTCAGCCTAATTCATTATTTAATAGAAGAAATTTTTCACTGGATATATGTGTTATTCTTCATATCTCTATGCTTATTGTATACATTATTTTAATCAGTTTGTTCAGCTCCTGAATCTGGATCAATGGTATCAGAGCGGTTTTCTCTTCATTTATTTTTCTTCGTGCATGTCCCCGACAAGATCTGGGTACAAGAAGTTGAGACTCGAACCAATAGATCTATTGCAAGATCAGTCACATTGAGCCTAAAAAAACCATGGGGGATGAAAAGAAATATGATGGAGAAGGATATCCTATTAAAATGTTGCTCGAGGAAGCCCTCGCGTGCCAAAGGAACGAAATGATGGACAACTTCATGAAAATCCTTCGATGGCTTCCCACAGGAGAAGCATATTCATCAAGAGGCCATGCAACCCCATTCAAGGTACATGTAAATTTTGATATTCCATTAATTGAAGGACTAATAGATGTGGATGTTGTAGATAAATGGTTGAATCTTCTGGAAGAGTACTTTTCAGTCCATGCTTTTTCTGATAGGGAAAAGATCACTTTTTCACTCCTCAAGGCAATTCCCCATGTTAAATAATGGTGGGATACTTACTCTGAGAAAAGGTTCATAGAGGAATATGCAATGTTTGTGGTGGACCCTACATGGGATTCCTTCCAGGACGCCATTAAAGAAAAATACTACCCTATTGGAAGCTACGAGGAGTAGTACACTATATGGACCACCCTACATCAATAAAGGGACCAAATAGTACCAAATTTCACCAATATTTTCCATACCCTGCACACCAAATTGGGTATCAAAGACTCTGAGCGTCATCTGGTGCTCAAATACCACGGATTTTTTCATAGATACATTCAAACGTAAATGGATTTTCTGTACATTGGGCACGACTTATAGATACGTGTTCAAGATCGAGCATAAATTTAAGCATAAAGGTGAGAATTTGGATCTACAAACCCCTCACAGACGAAGCAGGGAAAAGGTGGCCCCAACCCAAACAGCAAGGGAGAAAGTCGAGATGGTTTCCCTCAAGGAAACCAGTCCAAGCCACAACAAAATAAGGTAAATGAAAAGATGAAGAAGGGAACGTGAAATGAGTACCATAAAATCCCTTGGCACAACACCAAAGAATGTTGTTCCAAGAAGTCACTCATGGCCAAACTTAAGGCTTCCGAGTTATAGGTCGAATATGATTCTAAATCAAATCCTAAAGGAGGGAAGTGGATTATTGATGTTGAACCCAGTGCCACTGTCGCTACTGCCAAATTTAGACCAAAAGAACCAGAAGAACCAAAGGAAGGAGAACACCTCTTTCACTCGCAGATGTGGGTAAAGGGAGCTCTGCTTCATTTCATTATCGATAGTGGGAGTTAGAAGAACCTGATTTCAGCAGAAGTTGTCAAGCGGTTGGAACTTCCAACGACATCGCACCTGCATCCCTACACCATCGGTTGGCTTCACCAAGGAAGAGATGTTCGTGTTAGCCAATAATGGCATCTTCCCTACGGTATCAAGCCTTTCAAAGATGAGGTATTGTGTGATATTGCTCCCCTTGAATTTTGTGATGTTCTTTTAGGAAAACCATAGGAAGCGTCATGCTGTGTATGATTCTAGACCCCACAGTTTTATTATTACTTTGGGAAGACAATTATACAGGATACCAGAGGTAGCACCGCCTACTATTATTTATTTAATCTCTGCTAAGCAATGCAGTAAGGTCATCTCACAGACCAGAAAGTTCATCTTCTTTGTGATCCATGCTCACAGTAAGTAGAAGGTCATCACCACATCCGTGGCCTATACATAGAGCCTTTATTTGCAGTAGAAGCAAGTGGAAAGGATCGTGGAAGAATACAGAGACATATTCTCCTCACCTACAGGGGTACCGACACACTGCCAAGTCAAGCATCCAATTGATATGACCCACGATGCACCTCTACCTAATGGACTAGTCTATCATCGCTCATTGATGGAAAATTATGAAATTAGGTGCCAAATCCAAGAGCTACTTCAAAATGGGCACATCTGACCTAGCTCCTCCCCTTGCAGAAGCTCGGTTGTACTGGTGCAGAAGAAGGATGGGACGTGGAGACTCTGCATTGATTACATAGCCTTAAAAAAATCACAGTCCGGAACCGGTACCCCATTCCCAAGCTTGATGAACTTCTTGACCAACTCAAGGGGGAAATTTTTTCATCAATATTGACCTAAAGTCTGGCTACCACGAGGTTCCCATCGAACCAACTGATGTCTGGAAGACAACCTTAAAATCTAAAGAAGGTCTCCTGGAATGGCTAGTAATGCCCTTTGGATTAAAAAATGCACCAGCCACTTTCATGAAGTTGATGGATGATGTATTGATACCCTTCACCAACTCCTTTTTGGTGGTATATTTGGATGACATCCTCATCTTCAATAGAACATGGGAGGAGCACATGCGACATATTCAACAGGTTTTGAGCACTCTGTGGCAACACAATCTATATACCAACTTGGAAAACTGCTCTTTTGACATGAACATGGTCCAATAATTGGGATACATTGTTGATGAGCATGGGGTGCATGTTGATCCAGCTAATATCCAAGTAATCTATGACTAGACAACCCCGACCACATTGACTGAGCTTCGGAGCTTCTTTGGACTATCCAACTTCTACCGACGATTTGTGTTGGGATTATCCCATATTTCATGGGCCCTCAACCAAGTGACAAAGGGTGCTGGTAGGTCAAAGTTCGTGTGGGGGGAGGAGAAGCAATGATCATTTGATCATCTAAAGCATTGTGTGTGCTCAGCTCCAGTACTCTCCTTGCCCGATCTACAGCAATTGTTCAAGATTGAGACTGATGCATTTGACTATGTTGTGGGCGCATTTCTCACTTAGCACGAGCATCTGGTGGCATACCATAGTGAGACACTCTCTGATAATGTCTGGAAATACCCCACCTATGACAAGGAAATGTATTCCATTGTACAAGCATGTCGCCAATGGAAACATTACATTCTAGGAAAAGAGACAATCATACAAACTTATCACAAGCCTTTATAGTTCATACAGACATAGGGGAAATTGCAGAACGACCACCATCAAAAGTGGTCCACCTACCTGCAGTAGTTCCATATCAACATAAAGTATAAGACAAGTATATCCAATCATGTCGTTGACTACCTCAGTCGACCTCTTGTGGTTTCATTCACCATTGTTCTCCATTCCTGTGGACATGAAGCATCTGAGTGGCACCAACTTTATCAGCAAGATCCAGACTTCACCACCATATATCATCTCTTGGGTATAGATGCAAATGTCATTGATTTTCACATTCAGGACAAACTCTTATGCCACTTGGGCCATCTCTGTGTTCCTACAAGCGAGCGTGAAAAGATGATTTGGGAAGCCCACTACATTCGGGTGGCAGGACATTTTAGCGTGGAGAAAACTATGGTCATTCTTCATAAACATTTTTATTGGCCAAAAATTCTATAGGACTTCATCAAGTATATCATATCTTGCACTTCCTGTGCCATTCCCAAGCCAACCATCAAGAAGAAAGGCTTATACACCCCTCATCCTATTCCTGAGAAGCCTTCAAAATCCATCTAAATGGATTACATGTCTAGTTTGTCGCCCACCAAGAAAGGAAATGACTACGTATTTGTGGTCATTGATCGGTTTTTGAAGATGGCCATCATCGCGACCTGCAAGAAGAATATCAAAGAGGAATATACTTCCAAGATCTTCTTCGAACAATTGTGGGTCCACTTTGGGATACCATAGACCATCATCTCTAACCGGAACAGCAAGTTCCTCAGCACATTTTGGTTGAGTCTCTGGTCTTTGTTTGACACCAAGCTCACAAAATCCACTGTGTTCCACCCCCAAACCGACGAACAAACAGAGTTCATCAATCAGATGATTGTTCATATCTTGTGCATGTACAATTATAAGCATCCACATATGTGGGATGAGAATCTCCTCTATGTTCAACACAGTTACAAAAGGGCTCTCCATAGCTCCACCGGCCATATCCCATTTCAGGTGGGCCTGGGATTCCAACCCTTGGGACCCATTGATGTTTCACTTACTCTTGCCACTGCACAGATAGACTCTTCCCATGATCAGTCTGTGATCGACAAAGCCACCAGATTCATTGAGAGGATTTATCACATCCGCCAACATGTCCAAGAAATTTTGCATAAATCCAATGCTAAGTACAAGCAGCACCATGATCAACACATGGTACCACACTAGTTTCAGGTTGGCGACAAAGTTTGGCTACATTTATAGAAGGAGCGTTTCATGGGGCCCCATAGGAATATTTTCCCACTTCATTACAGGCCTTACACTATCACCAAGGTTGTGGTTAGCAATGCTTTTGAGCTCAACACTCCGCCCTTCCTTGGCCTGCATCTAGTGTTCAATGTGGAACTCCTTCAACCATATTTTCCACCATTATTAGACACCTCAAAGATCGCAGAACAAATGACACCAATAGAGCTCAACCCTAACTGCATGGAAAAATTTAGCATTGATAATATAGTGGAAACATAGGTCAAGAGCACTTGCCAGCAGAGGATCTGGCTTTATTAAGTTGTCAAGGCAGGGCAACTCCTACACCAAGGAAATTGGCTCACCCAGAGCCAAATCTAGCAAAAGTTTCCTCACCTAATGGGGGGACTCAACACAATGGAGACCATTTCTTCCTAAGGGGGGAGGATTGATCCACGTGGATATTGGTGGACACCCACCTATTCCAACTAGCTCCTTTTATTCATTCTTGTTCAACAAGTTCTTCTGTACTTCTTTGTTATTGTGGGTTCTACACTTTTGGGGTTGTCTGAAGCTCTGCACATCCTCCAGGTAGACACTGGTGGCCTATCGCGTAATCCAACTGGGTTATTTTGTATGTTTTCATGTCATCACATCTTGTTGTACTTCCAAGACTGTTTTGGGGCCCTAAACGTTTTTTTTTGGATCGCCACAATCAAAATATAGATGGATTCAGAGTTTGAAGGAAGAATGTGTAGCTCTCTGAAATACCTTTCCAACGGGCTATCACACACCTAAAACAAAGGTCGTATGAAAACGTTATGACCCTGGGAAGTTGAGGTACCAAATTACACCAACTTACCCATAGGGGCCCACATGAATTTTGGCATTTCACCTTCTAGGGTTTGTTTTTTGGATGTCTAGGGTTTTTGAATTCATGAATAATATCAAAACAGCCTATGGAGCCTCATTGTATTCGATTCTTCTTAGACTAATGGACGTAGAAGCCACATCTCTTCTTAGAGATAGCTACCACCATTCGAGCAAGTGTTTCAATTCTGCAGTTTTATAGTTTAGCCTATTTCATTATTTAATAGAATAAATTGTTCATTGGATATCTATGTTATTCTTCGTATCTCTGTGCTTATTGTATTCATTATGTTAATCATTTCATTCCGCTCCTAAATCTGGATCAATTAAACTTGGTTTTGTAAACCTATTTTACACTAATGAAATATTTATCACTTACTAATTATACTAAATCCCATATATCATTCTTCTCTATGGAATCAATTTCTTCATCCATTGATTGGACCTAATTTTTTTCTTTAATTTATTTTTCAAAATATATGGGTTGACAAGCAAACAATGCAAAATTTGAATGCACATCTAGATATTCATACGTTTCTCTTAAACTTGTAGTCTTTCTAGACATTAGGTAGGTAATTGTAGGATCAGATTTATTGCTTTATTGAGAAGTAGGAGTAGACTAGGCTACTAGATAGTTGACTCACCTTAAACAAAAATTATTGAAGTCCTTGTTGTAGTATATATGATCAGTGATTGGGTTTTAGAACTTTGTTTTCCACCTTTTGGAATCTACTCCTGTGCTTCATCTTCTACTTGAGGTATTTCTCCTCCAACAAATATAGTTGTGTCTATGCTTCCATCCCATGCTTCATCTTTTTTGAATTCAACATGTCAGGAAATGAGACACACTTCCACACTAAACCTAGCACAAGAGAAGAATAATTTAATCAAGAACATAAATGACAAAGCAATCACACAGTACACCGAGATTTTACCTTGGAAACCCAAACTGGGAAAACCAACATTCTTTGAGTGTTCTTCTCTCTTGTTTTATTATTCATTCTAAATAAAAGGTTACATGTCTAAAATTGGTCCACACCTAAGACACAATCAACATCATACCCGATTTCTTACACAAGAACAACCTTGTATCCAATTCGTCTTACATCTGCATGACCAACAACCTACATCTAAATATTTCTCTAAAGACTGGCTATGTTACAATTCATTGATTAGCCATTACGACCTTACAACATGTCTGTTTATAGGCTTTACAATAGGAAAACCCTAAATACATGGCACCCAAAAAATGGTTATAGATCCATGCAGACTGTTGGCTATAAATCATGTGAATATAAGGATTATGTTACAGTTGACTCCAAGTCGGATTACCAGTCGACTACTAGTCATCCTTCATTCGGTCTTTAGTTGGTCACCACATACTCATCTATCGACCTCTTGTTGGTTGACCTCTTCGAATTATTTTCAATTCCTTTACCATGTTGAACCACCTCGACCTTCGACTTTGACCTTTGACGTGTTGTCGATCTATCTCAACCCTCAACCTATTTTTGATCCACCTCAACTTCAACCATCAGTCGATCCACCTCGACTAGACTTTCACTGCATAACAACCCAACATTCTCCCACTTGTTGTCTTATTTTCTAACACTAGGATATTTCTAAACGTTTTTTCATAGACCCAGGGAAACAATGCCCATTCCCTCTCTACAACAAGAGAACTTCACAACACTCACGGACTTGGTCAACAAGTCTGGTATTTTTTCTAATGTGTCTACTTTATCTAGTAGCACCTAGTTACTTTCCACCATGTCTCTCATGAAATGATGTTGTACATCAATGTTCTTAGTCTTCAAATGATAAGAAGGGTTCTTTACCAGAAATATTGTGCTTTGAATATCACAACTTATCTTCATAGCTCTCTGCTCAAAATTGATTCCTGAACATAGCCTTTGCAACCATACTGCTTATTTGCTTCCATGAGTGGTTGTCATGTATTTAGCTTCTTTTGTTGACAAGGATATGAACGTCCATCGCTTATTCATCCATCTTATTTCTATACTGAACATCTTGAATACATATCCACTTGTCAACCTTTGTTGATCTAGATCTCCAACCCAGTCGGCATCGACAAAGCCATGTACATTTAATTTACCACTATCACCTCCAGGTTTTCCTTGGTAGAATACAACATAGTCCTTTGTGCCACACAAATACCTAAATTCCCTCTTGAAAATTTTCTAGTGATCCTTTCCAAGTGTTCACATGTACCTTCTCAACACTCCCAGTGCATGGGAAATTTATGGTCGAGTGAAGACCATCACATACACTATACTACCAACAACACTTGCATAGGGAACACGTTCAATGTCCTCTATTTCTTCCTGAGTCTTTGGACATTATTCAACAATTATCCTTTCTCTCATAGGAATTGACACCTTCACTGGCTTTCAATCATGTATGTTGAAACGTTTCATAATTGTTTCAATATACTTCATCTTATTCAAATAGATCTTCCTAGCAGCTTGATCTCTCTTAATCTCCATTCCTAGAATGAAGTTAGATGCACTGAGATCCTTCATGTCGAACTTGGAGGATAGTTTCTTCTTCACCTCCTTTATTGCATCCATGTTGTTTCCAATCAGCAACATGTCATCGACATACAAAGCTACATATACGAAACACCCACCTTATTATTGGAATACATGCAGTGATCATCTTTGCTTCTCACAAATCCCAAACTAAGGCCATAGGTGTCGAACTTCTAGTACCACATCCTTGGTGATTTCTTTAGACCATAAAGGGATCTTTTCAGCTTTCACACCAACTTTTTCTTTCCTTTTACTACAAATCCTTCAGGATGTTTCATGTAGATTTCTTCTTATAGGTACCCATGTAGGAACGTTTTCTTTACATCCATCTATTCTATTTCCAGATCGAATGCTACAGCCATAGACATTAGTACTCTAACAAAAGTTAATTTTTCAACATGGAAAAACATCTCACCAAAGTCGACTCCCTTGACTTGGGAATATCCTTTCACTACTAGTTGAGCTTTGAACTTCTTGATTTGTTCTGCAGCATTCATCTTCTTCTTGAATACCCATTTTCTACCGACGATATTTCTTCCACTAGGTAACTTGACTAAATCCCATGTCTCATTATTGTACAAGGATTACATCTCTTCAACCATGTGCTATAGCGGGAAAACCCCTCTACGGACTACACCAAGGGTCTAAAGTGTAGGCAGAGAAAATCGTCTAAAGTCTCCTACTTTTAATCACTATCCCAACATTACCCCACAATCATACATAAAAGACAAGAGAGAGGGATCTGGTAGGCCTACCTTAAACTCTGCGTCCGGTGTCGATCCCTTTGTGCTTGGTTGTTTCCTGACTGCAAATCTCCTACCAAGGTTGAACTGCATTCATCAAAAGACAAACAAGAAACTACAAGCATGCATTCTACATATGGATTAGTGGGTTAGACATCATAAAAAAGAAATGTAAACAAATCATATAAGTTTAAGACGTCATTTGGCGGGACGAAAAAATTACTTCTTTATATTAATCTCACAAAAATTCACTTACAACATGAGACTGACATTGCTCCTCGAACTTGGTCCTGGGATCCTCTTCACCATGCACCAATTACTTCCACGTCTTATTATCCTCTTCAGTTCTCTGTTATGGAAATGGTAAAGGGATCTGCAATTGGGGCAAAGGGGGATTGATAAAATGGGCAGAGTTTCTTTGCTCTCGTGCTTCCTCCTGCAATGGGACCCCAACCCCTTCTTTTATAAGCCAAAATGGATAGTAACGGTTGGGGTGACTAGCTATGGACAGTTAAATGGTTAAGTAATGGCCCAAAAACCAGTATCCTATGCAATTTTCCACTTTTTGCGATATTATGTGAGTGTACGCAGGCTATAGTGGGTCAGCAGGCGTGTGTACGCGGGTAGTAGTGGTGCAGGGCATGTACGCCTTCAAAGAAATAGTTTTTTGAAGAGCTTGTTCAGTGATGGCTTGGAAAAGATAGTAAGTTAGATGGCATGATGCTAGGTATACATGTCTGGTGCAATTTAGGGCTATAACAAATGCCCCCTAATGTGTGAGGTCAGAAGAGCATCTGATGGCCGAAAAACATTACAAATCTTCACCATTGTACAACGTGAGTGAGTCCAGGGACCAAAGTTCAAGAGGTGCCATCTGCAAAAATAACAATTTGTCTCACTGAGGTGGACATACCCATTCTCGGGATGAAATAAAATCATGGTTGGCAATCAAATACATCGCATATCCATGTCATATAACTATATAAAGTGTAGTTGCGAGTAGTACACATCGCATCTACATCTCAAAAATCAAAAGATATACATGTATAGTATCCATATTCAAGAATCCAATGACACCTAATGGCTATAGATGAGGTCTTCAGCGCTCAAGCAACAACTTCAAAATATTCAAAACTCGGGTAGGAGTGTAATATGAGTGTATGACTTTACTACCCATAGGTCTTCGACGACTCATCGGGAACAGACAAGAGGAACTTGATGATCAGGCATAGAACTTCATTGATTTTGAGTAAGGACATGATTAGTCTTTCAGGGTGGTCGGGCATGAGGACAAGAGACAAAATGCAGAAGGGCCAACTCAAGTTTAGTAAGACTTCCCTTGGACAAAAGAATGACAAAAGATGAGACTCAGGGAGCATGGCATTGACACAAGTTCATGATGCAAGAGGCAACGTGAACTCTCCAAATGTTTAGAAGGGTAACCAAATGGAGGAGGACACAACTCTATGTAGCAAGAA
>WSFP011459336.1:0-19017 GCA_009831015.1 Picea engelmannii | reverse complement strand
GAGGTTGACCCTGTAGTGTTGCTAGTTTTGTTGTCCCCACTTCGTTGATGTATACCATGGGAAATTTTCCTAACCAGCGCATGTGCAACTTACCAGGGTGCTTGAAGAACTTAATGTCAAATAATAACACCAAAGAACATGGTTGTAGAATTTTGCACCGAATATTACGGTCTTACCAAGCCTTTTGGCATTATTTCTCGACCAGTTGGTTGTGACTGGCAATGAGTCAGTCTTCTTCTAGTTCTAGTAGTTCATCCAATTTATTCTCAGAAGGGATTGGTAGTCAGACATTTGTGTCGCAAGGGCTATGTGCAAACCTTGTACCACAACTCTAAGGGCATGACAACTTCTTTACCATAGACCAATATGAAGGGGTTATGCTTATTCAACCATTTATAGGCGGTTTTGTATGCCCATAGTACTGCTGGAATCTGCTAATCCCAGTCATCGCCCTACAAATTAAAAACCGTGGTTAGTTTGTGCTCTAATGTCTTATTGAATGCTTCAACAATACCATTAGCTTATGGGTGATACGAGGTATTCTTTTGGTGATGGATCATAATTTCTTGAGCGAGTGAGTGGATAATGTCAATCAATAAGTGTGTGCCTTGATCGCTCATTAACACTTTTGGGTAGCCAAACATTGTGAGCACGTTCTCAAATATGAAGCGCACGACCGTTCTGCAATACAGTCCTTCACTGGTGCAGCTTTCAACCAACGCATCAAATACTCTGTGGTTGTAATAATGTAGCGCGCACCCATCAAGCGCATTGAGGGATTGATTAGTCCTACGAAGTCAATATCCCATTGGTCGAATGGTTTTAGCGATGTGATTGAGAACAACAACAGTTCATCTCGTCGGCAAGGTTTTTCGATCCGTTGGAAATTTTCGTAGCATTTGCAATATGCTTTAGCATCTTCAAATACTTAAAGCAACCATAATCCTGTGTGTAACACTTTGTGCATCATTGCTTTGATGGCGTTGTGTCCCCCTATGATGCCTTCATGTGCCTTGTAAAGAATCATGTGTCACGTACCCACAGTTTGCCCGGGGATCCAACTCAACTTGGCACACCCAATTTGACTGACACCTGGGCTCATGCGGCACCACGATGTTTCCAACTCGATGACTAGACCAAACCGAGAGTACTTTTCCTGGACTATGCCTCTTCACTCAAGGTATTACCATAACTAACCCTTGAGCTACTTGACGATTCAAGCCTCAACACTTAACTCTTTGTCACCAAGGTGCCCACCCAACTACGCACTTCATTACATTAACCTTGCATTCTTTAACATATGCAATTATGGAGTTCAATACTTAGCCAAATATGTGAATCAAGAACAAGTAACATACATACACATGAAAGATACCCAAGTATGGCTAGGGCGACACTAGTGGTACCTAATACCCGTATAAGATTCTTATTATACAAGATGTTACAACTATGTACAATACAATGTGTTAGTACAAGAAGGGAGCACTTGGCTCATACATAAGATACAAGTATGCCAAGTCATCCAACTTGCGTCACCATGTTGTCTCACATACGTCCTCCTCATACTGTTGCGACCAAGCTCATCTCACTGTCCATCGCAAGACTTCTCCTCATCACGTACACTACCCAACTCCAAAACCATCCTGCCTGCCAAATTCGGTCCAAGGATAAGTTACTCCAGATCTGTCCACAGAATGTCCATAAGGTAGCACAAGTCCTCCTATGTGGAGAAAATTGGCTCCTTGGGGGAGCTCGCCCCTCTTTGCCTTAGGACACTTGGTCTCATTTTCTATCGAGTTGTCACCAACTTGTTTATCTAGTTCGTCACTCTGCCATATATACGCATTTGCCTCACCAAATCATCGGGCCCTTTCGTGCTCGAATTGTCGCATCATTTCGGTGACGTCGATCCGATCGACCAACTTGCCCCACTGTGTGACTCACTCAAGTCACAATGCATCCATTCATCGCATCGGTTCGTTGGGTCATACCCCAAATTTCCCACTTTCCCAAGTCGACCTTGTCTCTCCATGCCTTGATTCATCCACATGAAAATACCCAAGGATGGTATGCCCAAGACATCCGCAAGGTGAGCGTGCCCATTGGTCACGATCCATGGCGACGTGTGCCTAGGGGCACCATGCTCACCCATTGCAATCCCCAAGTGTAGAGTGTCCATCCATATAAGTCTTGGATTGCCCCTTTAAGTCTCTTAGCCAAGTCCACACTCTCAAGTGCGCCCAAATTAGCCAACTTGACGCACAACCTGCCCAACAACAGGGGCACACGTCTGTCCGAGTCACCTAGGAAAACTTAACTTCCATGATTTGTCTTCGTTCATGCTGGCCAGGCAAAGGTGTCACTTTCCCTCCTCATAAAAAACCTTACATCATGCAATTTTCATGATCTAAGACGCACCTACGTAGGATTCTATCAGCTTGCTTTTATAGGTCCGAAAATCAAGACGTTATGGGTCACTAGTTGTCAGATTTGTGTCTAGGTATAACCATCTGGCACTTGACCTGTTGTGAGGTACAATGTAATCTCGACAAGTTGATCTAGCACTACCTCTACTATGAAGAGATACATATTAGGAAGCTCATCATCTAAGTTGTGACCTAATTCCCCAGACTCGATCCTGAAAAGATGATCCGGTCCTACATTGTGTTTTCCTAGTTTAACGACTACCTCAAACTCAAATTCTTGAGAGAAAAAAGCCATCGACGCATTCTTACCCCAATACTCTCGTGTTGAACAAATATTGGAGCCTAGTAAGTAGTGTCAAAATTTCTACAAGGCATATACCATAACCAGACCCTCGAACTCTGTCATGGTATAATTATTTTCCGAGTCTGATAAATTTCGACTGGAAAAGTATGATGCTCAGTGCAATGGATGACATTTCCACATGGACGTGGAATATCTTTATCCAATCTGGAAATACCAGGATCGACGTAGTTACCAAATTTTCCTTCAATATATCAAATTCCTTCCGACATTCTTGTGTCCAGATATACTTTGTATCCTTGTGTAGTAGCTTCTCTAACGACATAGTGACCTTCATGTAACTCTGGATGAATTGTTTATGATACCTTGTGTGTCCCAACATGGTGCACAGTTCTTTGACTGATGTGGAAGGCAACATATCCAATATCGCGACAATCTTTTCTTGATCAACCAACAACCCTTCCTTGCATACCACATATCCGAGCAATGTCTCGAACGATGTACAAAATATAATTTTTTTCAAGTTCAACGAAATCTGCAGTTGGTGACATCTATCTATCATTAATTGCAATGCGTGCATATGCTCCTTTGATAGGTTGAACATTGTTCAATCATCTAAGTGCACTTCTAGAAACTTATGGATGAAGTCCTTAAAAGTTGCGATCACAATCCTAGAAAATACCGCAGGTGTGTTCTTCAACCTGAAGGACATTACTGTGTAAGTAAATGAGCCCCATTCTGTCATAGATGTTGTCTTATCTTGATCTTCTTTTGTGATCCGCACCTAGTGATATCTTGAGAAGCCATATATGAATGAGTAAGCCTCACATCCACCCATGTTTTGCAATACTTCATCGGTAAATGGTGTGGGGAATGGATCATGTACGCAAACCGCATTTAAGCTGCACGGGTCAACACTAATCCTTATGTCGTTTGTCTTCTTTAGTTGTACCACCATCGAGTTAGCCCAATATGACTCCTCCATGGGGAAAATGATCCCAACTTCCAACATTTGATCCAATTTTTTGCACACCTTTTTCCTTGTACTTTTGATTGAGGTAACATGGTCTCTTCTTTACTAGTTTACCATCGATATTTAACTGAATATTTGTGGCAACAAAGGATCACGTGATCCTTTTCATCTCCAAGAATCTTGTTGGAAGGAGGTCTTCATACTTTTTTAGCAAGTCTGCCACTTGCCTTACCGTTTCTTGGTCCCAATAGTCACCAATTATGGCCATCTTTCGTATTTCTTTTGTGCCTATGTTATGTTTCTTGGTCTTTAACGAGTGAGCATAATTTTATGTGGTGCTATTAGAGGCCTTGCCTTGGAATGCACTCTCCCTCAGTTTCATTGATTTGTACTACTCTAGGGTCGTCTTCCTCCACATCAACACTATCAATCTTCCAACAATGTATGAACTACTTCAATTTTTCCATTAGCATGTGGTTGGAATAGATGACTTTCGGCGTGGTGTCTTTAGGCTGGCGATGGAAGATGAAATCCTTAATTCTTAAGAGTGCCTCCCTCTGCATTGGGATTTTTGTGACGAAATTGAATGTCGTGTAGAATTGCTTGCTTACACTTTCCTAGTCCCTAGTTTTCCTTCTTGTTTCCTCTTGGATGTACCAACTTCTAGGTACCATGTCCATGGTATGAACAAATCTAAGGATCCATTGTGTGCGAGGAATATGGTTGGCGATCCATCACCTCTCACAAAAGAAAATGTGCTCCCAAGGATCTTTGATGCCCTTATATCGGTTTATCAGTTCAAATTCGGTTGTGGTATGGAACTTGACTTTTATAAATTTGACCACCTGCGCCCATTCCTGTATATCCGCATGATGTGTCACCCACCAACACGCGAGTGTTCTTTTAAAGACCACATTCATGGCTTGTATCCTTTGGTTTTCCAGGACCAATTCTTTCATCTACACTATAATTGTGTCAACTGGACATGTACCATCGAATATTGGCAGATGACATAACTCTGATCGAATCCAACACACTACCTTTATAATTCATGTGCATATCCTAGTTGAAACATCATACAACATATCCTGCCATTGATCCATAACATCCTCTGAATCTGTGTCGTAGGAGCACACACTTCTCCAAATCAGTTCACCATCAACTGTGGGGTTGACATAATCCTCCATGCACCTTATGATATTATAGATGTTGTCAATGATGGAACTCTATGCATCCTTGTTCACATTCTCATTATATATGTCGCCCTCATTTGGATCCAATGGCACAATAAAGAGAAAGGTGTTTGTTTCAAAGGGCATTTGTCATCTCTTCAGATTTAAGACTACATTGTTATCAAATGCCCGATCAATACCAACTAGATATGGGTATGGATCTGAGTCATCCATGATCTCAATCACCTTAAAATATGTTATGGTCTTCACCCCTTCAATGTTCACTTCCAACTGTTCTAACCTACTGATGGGATATATTTTGTATTGGTTACCTAACCTGAGTTGAATAAAGAACCGTACCAATTTTGGTTTACCCATCCACCCCCAAGATTTCTCTAGTAAGATGTTTACATCGTATCCTAGGTCCAACATGACACCGTCCATCTCATAGTTTTCGAGTTCAACAATCATTTTAAACTCTCTTCCCGTACGTTTCTATATACTCACCTAGCGCACATCCCTTTTGTACAACGAGGCATAAATAGTTATAATGGTTTCTTCTTCCCCCATACTTATTGGTAGCATGTGGGTTAATTTCCTTCCAGCCTCAGGATCATTTATCATTTTAAGGAAACAATGCAAGAAATCACTTACTTGGTTCTATGATTCAACCTCACGATAAGTGTTGCGCTGCGTTTCCTCTCATGTTGTGCATCACAACTCTTCATGCACGAGCTACTCTTTTATCACCTTTTGTATGCACATTATGATTCCTTGCGTATGCAATCTTCTTCTATGGCTTTTTGTGTCGTGCACTATAATTCTTCAAACGCCCGAGCTTCTTCCATTGCCATTTGCATTGTGCACCTTGCTTTCTTGTGCACGTTGTCTCCCTCTAGGACCTTTTGGGCTTCATGCAAAAATTACTTTTTCTTTTGGAGATCAAATTTAGGAGGTGCTCACACCACTTTCCTAATCTTCCCTTCGATGCCCTGACTGGAATTCTCTCCTCGTTCCAAGTCCATGCTTGTTTGAATGCCTCCTTGGATCACCACCCATACATCGACTTCTTCTTTTGGCTTCTAATATCCTCGTGGCTTCGCAGTCGCCATATTGCAATGCCCCTTCTTCTCTTCCCATTTTTCCAACAAATCTAGGTAGTCTTTTATGACATGTTCTATATTGTGGTAGTACCCATAGAGTGTGCGTGGTTTGGTACAAAATTGCAACACGTGGCCCACTTCGCCACAGTTAAATAATGTATGTGGTCTTTCTCTGCCACCACCATGTCCTCTCCCTCTTCCTTTTCCATATCCTCCTCTCAGACCTCCTTGGTATCCTCCTCTATCAAAACATTCACGGTTTCCACCTTTGTGTTCCTCCTGGACCTGAAAGGCGTCTCCAACATGTTCTTGCATCAGTTAAAGTGACCGAGAATTGTTCACATCATTTCCCATTGATTTGTAGAACTCACAAAATGGAGTATGTGTAGTCCTTTGAAATTTATGTAGTGTTGGGAAACGAGCAAGTATATGTCCCCATTGTTTGCAAATCTCACAACACTCAGTCTAAGGTCCAGTTGGAAATGGATTCGGCGTGCTCATTGCCATGTAGCTCCCCAATATAGGACACTCATTCCTATGATGACCTACTGTGTGAAATGTAGTACACCACACATTCTTACGCACCAACTTAGCCTTAGCCATATTTTGTAATTGTACATGGTGAGATTTGCGAGCTAATATTATACCTCTACTAACCCTACTGATGTCTCACCACCTCCTGGCATCACTTCTAGGCATATCACAATCTCTACGACCTCCTCATAAGTCGTCACCTTTTGTTGGGTGAGTGGGATGCAAATGTGGGGTGGGAGTCTTGCAATAAACCATTCTCTATGTTGGACATATTGGATCTGAAATGGAAGTCCATCCAACAATATCTTGAACCACTCGTCATAGTCCCATACGGTTTCTCCAACTTGCTAGTTGATCTCTTTGATCTAAGTGATGGATTGTTATTTTTATTAGGCTTCTGAAACTCCCTAAGTAAATCTCTTTTTATCACCGTCAAAGACCTAGCTTGTCCCACTGGCATAGTAGCCTTGTACTTCATGTACCACGTCAGATCTCTATTTATGAAGGTGGTCTCCAACTGCACAATCTTAGATGTATTTTTTGTGACTCTCTTCAGAGACCATATAGCTTCACATTGAAACCATTGTTGTTTCACATTGTCTCTCCTTGTCCTATTAAATGCGGGAAGCCTCAGAGTTGAGTCTTGGTTCACCATACTTGTTCTAACACCTTGTCTTCTTGACTAACCACTACTTGTTGATGTTGATATTGATGTTCTTCCTTGCAAAGTATTGCTGACTTTGTTTTTTCCTCCACTCAACACTTCTGATGGCTTCTCTTCTACTTTTTTGACTTATACTTCTCCCTTTGCACTTTCCTTGGGTTCTTCTTCTTGATAAGTAATGTGCAACGAGGGTGGTTCAAAGAGGGGGTTCCTCCATATTTTCTCACTATCTTCGGTGAGGGATCCCAAAGATCTTCCTACCTATAGCCACACAAGCCCACTCACAATTACTAAGGCCTCTTCCCCTTCTTGGAGGGGTCCATCTCCATCTTTTGTTGTGTTGGCGTTGCTACTCTACCCCTCATCTTCCCCTAATGTGACTACATCTCTTATCATCCAAGGGGATATGTCTTCATTTTCTTTGGCCCTATTCTCACTACTCCTAGTATCCTCACTTGATACCCTACTCCTAATGTTGTCTCTTCGACAACATCTCTCCTTTTGTGCTTCTCTCCGACACATAACTGTCTCCCTCACATCCTCCTGGTGTGGTTTCTTTTCTCTTCATCTTGGGTCTAAACCCTCATCCTTTACCCCTTGCTATCTTTTCTCCATTATTTTGTTCATATTTCCTCCTTAGCTTAGCTCTTATTGCATATATCTTAGCTCTTTTTCTCTTCTACTCTTCTGGGTCCATCACTTCCTCACGTTATTTCATCTTCTTTTGGATCCCTTCCATTGGATCAATTCTCTCTCCTTCCCCCCCCCTTCTTTCCACCCCCCCTTCATGCGAGGGGGTTTACTCGACCATCCTATCGCTCTCCATGCGCATTGACCCCTTCTCTACGAACACTATTTTTATCCACAGAGGGATTTCTTCCAACAATCTTCTTCTAGGATCGGCAACAAACTTCCTCTCAACAACGCTTAAGGATTTGCTGCACTCAATAGTAAACTCATCGATATAGCATTCCTTCACTCGGTTGAACCATAAGTCGACCACTCTAACCCACTTATTATCCACATATTTTAGTCTATTGACTGTATTCTGGTCCTACATCAGTGGTTCTTGGGCTCCCTAGGCAACGCTAATCACCTACTGCCTCTTCACCCACTCATATAAGAAACAAGGAAACTCAACAAAGAAAATTTTATGCAAATATGTGTATATGTACCTTTGTTTCCAGAGCTTGACGTTGATCTGCAGGTTCTTGGTCTCTTGTCGTGTGAACTCGTCCACCTTCTTGGTCTCTTGGTCTCTTGTCATGCGAACTCGTCCTCCTTCTTGGTCTCTTGGTCTCTTGTCTTGTATTTCCTTGCTGGAGGGTTTCCACCTCAATTCCTTCAATACATAGTACAAAACCTTCAGGTCCCAGCAACATAACCATTTGTTGGTTGTCTTCTATTCATTGAGGGGATAAAGACCCATGGTTCGTTAAGTTTTTACCAACAAAACTCCATAGGTGTCGACATATTCAATATGTAGTCAAGGACTGAAGTAGGTCTCACCTGAGACACCATGAGAATCACATAGACCATTAGTCTTATGGAGGGTGTGAAGGGACAACACATACAAGAAACCTTCAATATTTATTCAATCATTCATTCATCATGCACATAATAATAAAACACAGATATACATTTAACTCATAAATCAGTAAATGCAAAGATAAATTTGCTTAGGCTGTACTTATACATTCCATTCATGCAAGATAGTTAGATACAATACGACAATATCCCACTTGAAACACATTCAGATTCAACAACATAGGTGATACATGTGCTCAAACCTCGATCTACTTTCTCTCTCATGCAAAAACCAGATTGAACAAGAAGTAACACCTAAGCTTACTCGAGCTCTAGCTAGTCTCTTTCTCATACAATAATGAACTCTTCCTTTACTCAAAATTTCCAACCCCTTACATATTCACATGTATCTCCCATATATTTCATGGAGCATGGTAATCATAACTACTTGCCTGATCATCACTAACCTCGACCATGATCAGTTAGGTTGTTACACAATTAGTTACAATGATTTCGAAAGATCTTTTCATATTTGGCTTGCATGTGGTTTCTTTAAGTTCTCGTGCACAACACAAAATTGGTTGGCATGCACAGTGAAAAATCTGGTTGGCACACACAATATAAAATGGGTTGATGCGCATAGTTAATCCTTGGACAGTGTAAACTCTTAGACTTGGCGCCACTCCATGCATATATTTCAGTTTGCGTGCATTACTGACTTGTGGCGTGCATATGATCTTCAAACCTTAGGTGCCAACACAATATACTTAGCCCTTGTTACTTGGACCCATAGTCATACACCTTCTATTAATCTCCATACATTTTTAATAGCTAGTGCTTTAGAGAACAATAAGGGATTCTTTAATCCCAAACCTCCAGTTTCTTTTGGTGAAGCTAACTTTTTCCAAGATGTCGGAATAAAACATTTTTTTCCTTGTCCCCTAACCATATGAAACTATAAAATAACCTTCTAATCCTTTATAGAACTCCTTTTGGAATTCAAGCAAGCGACATTCAATAAATTGGAATCACTTCTAGTACAACTTTCACAAGTATTGAGCGACCCCTTCTAGTAAACCATCGCTTACATCATGAATTCAACCTTTTATGCACTTTGGCTGTCAACCATTACTGGTCCCATTTTTTGTACATATTGGGATTTAGTTGAAAGCTTGAGTATCTTAGATCAATATTGATATCCACCAAATTGTAGGCGAATAATTGGGTTAAATAGATCTTTTCCATCTCCAGGGAACCCTAAGTGGAAATTGTTGATTTGTCCATGTTAATTTTCATGCCCGTGGCCTTGCAAAAGTGCTCCATTATTTCTATAAGTTTCTCTACCACCCTTCTTGATCCTTCAAAAAAAATTAAAATATCATTGATGAACAATAGATGAGTTATATTACAATAAATTCCAATACTTAACCCTTTAAAACTACCAACTTCGTAGACCTCTTTTATTATCTTACTCAGGCCTTCAACTACTAAGAGGAAGAGCAATAGAGATGAAGGGCATTCCCGTCTTAGGCCTATTTCAAGCTTGAAGAAAGGGGATGTTGCTCCATTAACGAGAATAGAAAAATATGCAGATGTAATGCAATCCATCTCCCACACTATAAATTGATGACATAATCCCAAATGAATGAGATTTAGTCTTAGGTATAGCCAACTCACCTTGTCACATGGTTTAAAAGGGTCCACTTTTACCCACCTTTTAGTACCATAGTTATTTGGTTCTTAACCTTGATTGAGTGTAAACCTTCCCGGACAATACCTATCGCCTCATGTATTTTCCTTCCCTCTAGGAAACTGAATCACTTTTTAGATATTTGCCTTGACAAAACCCTTTTTAGCCTTCTTGCAATGACCTTTGATGTGTGTGTGTGTGTGTGTGTGTGTGTGTGTGTGTGTGTTGGCCTACTTTTTTCGAATGATGTGGGATTATCAACTTTTGGGATCAATGCTATACAGGTTGTATTGAAGTCACCAAGGGTTTACATATAGAGTTTCTTAAATCAACCACTTTCGTAGAGATCTTCCTCAATAAAATATAGCATCCTAGGAAAAATTCTACAGGGAGTCTGTTTGGCCCTAGACTTTTATCTCTTTGAAAACTATATAACATCATATGCACTTCATTTTTTCCCTTTGCCTCCATCAAAACTTGATTTTCCTCTGGACTGACAAAGATTGGAAAGGAATTTTGCAATCCTAAAATCTCAACTGCAGTGGCCCGAGAATCCTCCTTGAAGAGGGATGTGAAATAGTTGACTCCTTTTGCTACCATATCCCTTAAATTTATTTCCCATGTGCCATATTCCTTTTCTATTGTCTAAACATAATTAATGTTCTTTCTACAATTGGTAAATATGTGAAAAAACCATGTTTTCATCACTTGCTTAGAGCCACAAAGCTCTACTTTTCAGTCCCCATTCTCTCTCTTTCAAAAAGAATCTGTCTCTTTTTTTTCCTCAAGCTTTTTTGTTTCTACTTTCTAGTCCTCTAAGAAAAAAATCAAACTCTCATTGTGGTAAACGGATGCTAATGCTTCCTCCACTTCCTCGAGAACTCTTTCATTCTTCTATTTTTTTTTGTTTTCCCATTGCACTGCTACCTTTTTTCTCTTTTCAACTTTTGATGGAATTGTGTAGGTGTAGATTCTCTCAAGGATCCATAAAATGGTTCCTATGCCTCTTTGATCTTATTTACAAATTCCTCCTCCTTTAACTAATCTAGATTCAATTTAAAAGGACCATATGGTTTCTCTTGGGCTAGGGATACTTTCAGTAGCACGGGGCTATGGTCAGAATCCTCCCTTGAGGTGACCCATTGAAAAATTCTAATGGCTTCTTCAAGGAAACCTTCATAGCTTATAAATTGATCTAATTTGTTTGCAATGAGAGCCTCAAATATTCTTTTTTTCATCCAAGTTGGTGAAAGCTTGGCGGGTTCAATATCCAACATGCCTACTTCCTCCATTTTTTTTTCAAAAACTATTTTGATAAATAGTCCACTTGTGTAGTTGGTCCCCATACTTCTGAAGCTCCTAGGGTAAAATTCAAGTCCCCTGCTAACACAACCAAACCATGTTGGATCCAATCCATTTGGAAAATCTTGTCCCGATATTTGACCCTATCCAAATAGGGTCCATAAATATCCAGAAGGGTAATTTCTTTCCCCAAGTCCATAGAGAACAATGAAGTCCCCAGACGTGTTGAGAATGACCACGAGTTACTAAGGGGAAAAAAATTGTTTTCTCCACCCAATGAAATTCCCCCCAATCTCCCTATGGCATCAATGAAGCCAAATTTCTAGCTCCCATGTAATTTTAAAATATTGTGAATTATTTTATCCTCGTCAATCATAACTTCTAGCAAAAAACGACATAACGATTTGTTGTCTCCATTAAACATTTCAAAGGCAATTTTTTTGAGGGGTTTCTAAACCCTCGGCAATTAAGTGTCAAAAAAATAATTTTTGAACCATGTTTGGTGTAAACCACGGTTTCGATCCCTAAATTAGCAATGTATATTTGTGTATAGGATGTATTGCCAAGGGCCAAGTGATGTAGTACGTAAATATTGTACATTAATACAAATACACATCACCGACTACATACGAAGAAGGACAAAACATGGGGGCTTATGATTCCACAAGAGAGGAATGAAAATGGGCTTAGGGGCTCAAGGGGGCCTAAAGTAAATAACAATATTTTATTATTTAGCCAAAATCCTTTATCTCATGTTATCCTAAGTCCTTTAACTCATATATTATCCTTCATTACATTGGAGTGAGTTTTCAAGTAGTGAGTTTTGGTTGATGTGGAATTTTTTTGCCATTAATGCTTCCTTAAGGTTGTTGGGAGAGCTATGCTACCATGATTGTAATATAATGATGGGTATGTATGTTATGAAAAGCCTCGAGAAATTGATGCCAATGTATAAGGGAAACTACTGCCATTGAGAAACTCCATTATAGTTGAGAATTCTGGGAGTCCCTAGTAGAGAGATTTCCTAGCCAACCTATGCTAGAGCCCTAGAGGTAAGTGGGATAGCCCAAGGGGATGCATGGTAGAGAAGGGGATCCCATTCCTTGGGTCATGCAAGTTGAAGGGGAAAGGCAACTATTGGATTGGAATTGTTGTAGGAGATAATATGTTATGGATTTTGGGAAAAATAGATTGTGTGAGAGGATTAGAGACAACCATAAGAAAATTCATTCTTGTGGACTCATAGACTTAGCTTAGGGGTGGCCCTATTACAAAAAGAGCACAATAAATAGAGAGCTTATTTCGGTGTTTATTTCCATAAAGATAAGTGTTAATGTTTATTTGTCATTATGTTGATTTAATGTTGCTAATGTCATGAATTGTATGATGTACTGTTTACATGCATGCGTCTACGTCTGCAATTGTAATTGATTAATTGTTTGTCTGAGCATCCATTGTCATACATGCCTACATTAATTAGTTGATAACATGATAATGAGGATAATGGTATCATAGAAAAGAAGATGGGCAAAATGTTTGGTTTCAAGAACATAAATGGGAGAATTGTGTTTTCAAGAGGTACCTTTCATCCTCGATAGTTACAGAGGGTACTGGATATGTTACAAAGTGGTATCAAAGACACATGTTATAACACTAGGGCTGTATGGGCCAAAATCAACCCGTACATGTAGAAATTGCAGGTTCTTTGCAAAGTGTTTTGACAAAATCTCTTAATGGAGATTGGGAAGAATTACAGGTTGTAGATTATATGTTTGACATGACTCCTCAAGGAGAATAATTGAGAAAACATTCTAAATCTAGTGATTGTTGGAGTCATGGATAGAAATCCTAAATTGGTTTTTGTTAGAACATGTAGAAGCACAAACTTTATAAGTTCAGGGTTAAAGAGTTCTACTAGCATAAAAATTTTGGAAGGAATTTTAAATTTGGAGAAAATCCTCAATTCTGGATGAATTCCAGAGGGTAGTTGTCATAACAACATTTATTTTTGGTTGGTACATGTTTGAATTCGTCTAAGGAAACTAATCATAGAGAATTCATAGTAGCTCAGTGTAGGAAATTAGAAAAAATTATGAAAATTGGTGAAAATTTCCAATTATGTACGTATAACAAAAAATATGATGTGGACTTGTATAGGTGATGTGGATGGGAAGGATGACATGTATGTGTCAGGTGGTGCTGCACATAGTTAGGATACATAGGTGGTAGACATGAGGCAGGGTCCGCGACAGTGGGGGAAGCTAGGGCAACAAAGTGGTTTTGGAGCTCCAAAAGTGGTATTGAAAACCATTTTTGCAAAGTTTTGAAATTTTGTGGGGGACATATATAGTCAAAATATTAATTTTAGAGGCAAGCTCTCTTGTTATCCATCAAGATTTTTCCACCTCAAAATGGATATGGATTGTTGGATCATCGATCCTGTCCATCATTGGATATTTCTGGATGTAAATACCTTGATATAGGTAAAGTATTTTCCACTCCAAAATGGATTTGAATGATCAAATCATGATGAATACCCACCATTGGATATTTTGGAATGTAAAGGCCCCGTTTTGGGTAAAAAACTTTTATTTAGAAAATAAATCTCCACCATTTGTTCATGTCCGATGACAGTCGTTGGATATTTCAGAGCACGTGAGCTTCATTAAACTCTGATCACTTTACTCCCTGAAATGAAATCTCCACCATTGGATCTCATCTCATCAAATCAACCAAGGATAATGTGCCAAGTGGCATATAAGGACAAAGAGGTGCAAGTGGCCCATAAATTTGATAAAGTATAGTGAAGAAAGAAAAAAAGGGAGGCCATGAAGGATTAACAGGGTAGGTTAGGAGATAAGGGAAGTGACATGGAAAACATCAATAATGAAATATAGGACCATACTGCCACATCAGTAGGCACGTGTCATGCCACATTAGCAAAATAAAGTTATGTTAAAAAAGAAGATAAAAGTGTAGAGCTAAAATATTGTTGTGGCCATAACAAGAGCAAGAAAGCTCAGAACCAGGTGCAATTTCAAGGGTAGGTCTGTAGTGAGGAGGACCATAAAAGTTTCAATGAGATTCATTGACCAATTCTGCTCCAAAACTCCATAAATTGTAGATTAATGCTTTTTAAAGAACATCATGGTATTCACTGATAAGAGCTCAATTGAATATGAAATTTGAATAATGAGTAATAGGACTAGGCATGAAGATATCTAGTGGATATTTTGGCCAAATTCTAAAGTGTCTGGAGAGGAGATGCCAAAATAGGCCAAAATCCACAATTCCAGGAGACTTTTTGGGGATTTTTGGGATCTTCAGAGGAGGAAAAGGGACCCCAGATCACAAAAGAAGAAAAGTTTTTTTACTCAACTATATTTGATGTTCTCGTTAATACAGACAACTTTGTCTTACTAAATATTTTCTTATTTTACTCCATTTGGAAGATAACAGTTTTTGCTAAAAATTCTAAGTTTGGAGAAGATGTAAAAATGACAAAGTTAACAATTCGAGATTGATGTAGAAAATGTCAGATCATCAATTTGAAAATTGTTGTATACTCACCGTCATAAATATTATATGAAAATTATATAACTATTTTCTTGGTTATCCATAGATTTTCTTCTATGTGTGGCAGAAGCTGGCCTTTGAGCTTGATTGTACCAACGAGACAAGTGTAACAAATGGACAAGATTGATGATTTATGAGAGCTATAACTTATATATATGAGCTCCGATTTGGGCATGAGTATAGTCATTGGAAAGATAATTTAGAGGACAATGTTTATGAAGGATTGAAATATATATAAGTGCTCCAAGGTTCTTCAAAAATTAAGAAGAAGGACATATAGCCTTAATTGACAAAAAATTATGATATGCATAATTTCCAGAATTTGAAAGAAATGCTACAAATCAAGAAATGTAGTGTATCTAATAGTTTTATTTGAATGCATGCTTCTTGTGGAATCAATGCTATAACAAGAAAAAGTATAGATTAGAGTTGAAGAACATCATTGAGGAAGAGAGGGTGAAGATATAGAGGTTATTAAGTGGACTGCCATCATTTTACAATACAAGATCCAATTTGTTGAACCTAAGACTCTGGAAGAGACCATTAGAAAGGAAAAGTACCTATATGATCGGAACAAAGGTGGAGTAACTTTCCAAAAGTCTTGGAAAGATAAAAAGAAGGAAAAAATGGATCAAAGGAACAAGGGATTCAAATCTTCTTTCTTCAGGAGTAGTTCTAATACATATTAGCAAAGCCATCCATCTCAGAGTGGATCCAAGGTGAAAAAATCCTTGGGAAAAATGACAAAGAAGCCAATCCAGTGTTGGGGATATGGAGGATATATATATATATATATTCCTTGTAAATGAGAGACAATGAGGACCACGCACAATGTACATGAGGCAATGGAAGATGTGAGTTGAAACATCCAAAGAACATATGCATCCTTGGAGGATCAATGGGTATACCATCAATCAAAGATGATTGATTTTGATTTAGGAGCAAGTCATAGTTAGATTTTCCCTAATCTAGTTGAAAGATTTAATTTGAAGAGAAGTAAGCACGAGAAATCATGGATGGTTCAACTAGATACTAGGACTAAAAGGAAAGTTAATGAGATTTTTAAAGGTTGTCCAATAGATATGAATAATGTCAACACTATTGCAGATATGAACATCATACTACTTGAATCATATGATGTCCTCAATGGAATGGATTGGTTGGATATGCATCATGTTTTTATAGATTCCATAACAATACTTTTACTTGTCTTGATGAAGAGGGAAAGTAGAGCATAGTAAAAGGAATTCCAAGACCCATTTCTATTAGGGATATTTCATCCTTATAGCTAAATAGATGCTTCAGGAAAGGATGCCAATTGTATGAAACTCATGTAGAAAAGTCGTCTAAGTGTACAAGTCCAAGCCTTGATGACTTTCTAGTGCTACAAGAGTTTGCATAAGTGCTTGAAGAAATACCAGGTTTACCACCAAAAAGAGACATAGATTTCTCCATTGATTTAACGTCTGGAGAGGCACCAGTATCAAAGACTCCATACAGAATGATCACACCGGAATTGAAGGAGTTATAAATGAAATTAGAAGAATTGATAAATAAGGGGTATATACTCCCATGTGTCTCACCTTGGGGAATGCTAGTATTTTTTGTGAAAACAAAGATGGAAATTTGAGGATGTGCATTGATTTTAGACAACTAAACAAAGTCACCATAAGGAATAAATACCCTCTACCTGGAATTTATGATTTATTTGATCAGATAAGAGGAGAAAATATCTTTTCAAAGATAGAATTGAGGTCATGTTACCATTAGGTAAGGATAAAGAATGAAGACATAAGTAAGATTGCTTCCATAACCAACTATGGACATTATGAATTTGTAGTCGTGCCATTTGGACTTACAAATGCACTGGCTAATTTCATGTTCTTAATGAATAATATATTTAGAAACTACCTAGATAAGTTTGTCATCGTGTTCCTGGATGACATTCTTATTTGTTCCAAGACAAAGGAAGAGCATGAACAACACTTGAGGTTGGTACTACAAGTGTTAGGAGAGAATTGATTGTATGCTAATTTAAGCAAGTGTTCTTTTTATTAGAGGCAAATCCATTACTCGGGACATATAATTTCAGAGGAGTGGATAACATTATATCTAGAGAATATTGAAGCTATTAGAGGATGGCCAACAACTAACAACATAACTGAGGTAAGGTCATTCATGGGGCTTCTTGGATACCATAGGAGATTCATAGAGGGATTCTCTAAGATTGCTCATCTTATTACATATTTGCAAAAGAAATGAATTAAATTTGAATGGACACAAAAATGTGAAGAATGTTTCTTGCTATTAAAGAAATTGCTTACGATTGCACCAGTTCTGAAGATTGTTGATCCAAATGAAGATTTTGCGGTATGTACAGATATATGCAAAGAGGGACTTGGTGGAGTCCTTACTTAGAATGGACATGTGATTTGTTATGAGTCCAAAAAACTTAGGGAGCATGAGAGGAATGATGACACACATGACTTGGAGCTTGCTGCCCTAGTGTGTGCATTGAAAATGTGGAGGCATTGCTTAGTGCGAAGAAAATTTGAGTTAAGGACAAACCAAAGTGGTCGGAAATATTTATTTGAAAAAAAATACTTGAAATTCTAGGAAAATAAGATGTCTGGAATTTATGAGTGAGTATGACTTTGATATTAAACATATCAAAGGAAAAGAACATAATGTTGTCAATGCACTTAACAGAAGAGTACATGCAATGCCTGATACAACCATTAGCATGTTCGAATCAGGTTTGAAGAATAGAATTCTAGAAGCTCTTGTTTTAGATGAGCATTATCTACAGACAATGAAGGATTACGATTGGAAATGGTACAACAAAAATATATAGAGCACAAGCTGGAATGAGATGAAATTCTTATGCATCAAAATAAAATGTATGTTCCTAATTATCATGAATTAATGAAGTTAGTATTAAGAGAAATGCATAATGTTGAGTATGTTGGACATCTCAATTACCAAAAGACAATTGTAGTAATAAGAAGCCAATACTTTTGGCCAAGAATGAAAAAGGATGTGGCTTATTACATAGCTAGGTGTAGGGAATGCCAAAGAGTAAAGGTTTAGCATAGACACCTAGCAGGTTGGCTATGGCCATTGCCAATTCCAAAGTGGAAATGGGAAGTGGTAACCATAGATATTATCACTAAGTTTCCCAAGACAAGAAGGAAACATGATTCAATAATGGTAATGGTGGATAAAAAAACAAAGATGCTCACTTTAATATGGTTAAATTAAGTCATCAGGTAGCTAATATAGCATAAATTTAGATGAAAGAGATTGCCAGGTTGCATGGAGTACCTCGGGCAAATGTGTTAGACACAAATCCAAAGTTTACTTGAAAATTTTGGAAGGGATTGTTTAAAGGATTTGGCACAAATATGGATTTTAGCATAGGCTATCAATCACAATCAGATGGGAAAATAGAGAGATCCAGTCAAGTGATTGGAGACATGTTGATAATGTATGTGATCGATATGCCATCCAAGTGGGAATACTACTTGCATTGGTTGAATTTGCCTACAATAATCGGTATCATTGTTCATTAAAAATGAGTTCATTTGAAGCTCTATATGGTAGAAAATGCAATACTCCAGTTGTTGGGGAATGAGCAGGAACACAACATGAAATAGAGAACACACTATTGTAGATGATCGAAGAGGGACAAGAATATTTCAAAGATAAAGGTGTTGTCTAAAGACACCATTACAACACTTAGGCAGAGC
>WSFP011459335.1:0-19018 GCA_009831015.1 Picea engelmannii | reverse complement strand
TGATCTAATGAATAATACATCAATAATAAATAGAATACTCTTTGCAGTTACAATATTTCAACAACCTTCACAACTACTTCCCTCTTTTTAGGTTGGGATGATCCAACACAAGGGAGTCTTCCCTAGCAACAATCAGGTTCCCTAAGGCAAGGAATCCAAGTCTAAGGTTACCTAAGTTACCACACACTTGAATCAACTACGAATAATAAAAGATTAGAGATTGAGTTGATTATTTATAATTAATTCCAGATTTGATTTAAGAGTTCGATTTAAGCAAGTTTGGGGGTTTGTGAAATGATTCTTATGTGTATTAAGTTTTAACTCCCACAAATTCCAGATCTGAAAATTAATCAAAGATGCTATAAAACTTGTCTTAAGAATGATTTAAAATTGAACCATAAGCCAAATAAATTACAGCAATATGTTTCAACTCTCAAATAGATATGAAATTATGATTTTCCAAGGCTAAAACAAGAGTAAGTTTGAAAATAAATGCCACTTACTAATCTGAATTTTACATGCATAGAACAGCCACAAGAGATTATTGATTTACCCTAATTTAATGCAGAAATTTTGGGGCAGGAAGATAGATTTTCAAAGAAAATGATTTTTAGCTTAACAATGAAAATCTACCAAGATGTCTAGTTTTCTTTTTTTTTAGGGTTTGTTATCCCCATTTTTGTGGATAACTGTATTAGAAATGGTATCTAGAGGCATCCAGGTTGCAGCCATGGAATGCCGGCAGATGAGCAGTACTTGATGGTGGCCAGCATGGACCCCTCCTCTATTTTGGGCAGCAGCTGAGCAACGGTTGACACCATGACATTGGACGGGCTTGTTGGACATCCCACGTACATGCTACAAGTTGGTAAGCCTCTAACCATATTGAGTACTTATTTAATATTTGAGGCATTTCTAGATTAGTGCAGATCACTCCTCTTGGTCATGAGACATTAGCTTGTTGGTTATACTTTTTTCCTAGTCATACCTGGGTGGTTGTCCTGGTCTCTTGGGAAAGTTAGGAAGCTCTTTGGGAATAGGGGTACATACCGGGTCTTGCTTTTGGATTAGTCAGTGTCATACTTTTCACTTTCCATATTCATATCCCACTATCCTTCCCACTACTTCTGGTGATTGATTGCTTTGATTGAGGACGAGATTGTTCCTCTTTCTATGGGCTAAAGCCCCGGGGGGTGGCTAGCAAAAGCCAACCATGGTTACCTGCTCAGAGACTCGTCCAGTTCGCATAGCACTTGTGAATGCATCGCCAGAGCGCTACATATTCTTTGGGGTGTCCAAAGCAAGTTAAGCATGTGTTTTTCAACACGAGACGGACAAGAAAAATAAAGTAAAAGAAAAATCATAAGAAATAGAAAAAATAAAGAATGCCGTCACACATGGAAAATATCGCCAGAGCGCTACATATTCTTTGGGGTATTCCCCCCATGCGATGACGTGGTAAAAGGCTAATATAGGACTTGAGCCTCACGGATAATAGGAACCAATGGTTGTAGCTCATTCCCAAAGGCACCCTTGATTGAGATACTACGGACCCTGTGTGTCGAACTTCCAACACCTTCGAAGTTAACCTACTATGTTTTTCCCCTTTATTCCTCTGTGACTTTGAAGATTCATTTCCTGGGAACCAACCTCTTCACTTTAGGGTGACTTAGCCTATTGGGATTCCTTGATGACCTTCCCATACCTTGACTCTGAAAAAATAATAACTTTCTTAGCTTGTGTCAACTAGGATAGAGGAGTGTGAAGGACTGACTACTAATGGATTTTATAACATGTTGGTTTATCTTGCTATGATTTTAGGCTTTCTTTCTTCTAGATGCACATGTCTTAATTTTTCCTACAGGTTCTTGTCATGTGTCATTTCATTACAACTTTGCAAGCATATTCACGTGTCATATCATCATTTTTGTTGATGGGTCTCATTAGGGTTTCAAAACCCTAGAATGGATCTCATATTTCTACTACATGGGTGCCAAAGATTTTTTGCAGACCTCATCTTCTTGATTTTAGACCCACTCGCCCCAGTTTTCAGCCTGATCAACGCCCTCCTTTATGGGATCGACCTCCCTTGAAAGGTGATGTCACCCTCCCTTTGGCACTTTTGGATGATTTTTGGATGGATATGTTGGAGTGTTTTGCCTTGGGAAGCTTGGAGACAGCTTGATGTTGGATATTTCTTGGTCCTCGAGCCTTTGGAGGTTTTCCCACTTGATTTAGAGGAGTTATTTCCCTTGGACAATGTGTTTTTTCACCCATTTGGAGGGATAGATGTGCCATGATGATGGTTTTTCCCACATAGAGGAGGTCGTTCCACATTTTTTTCTCGAGGATGAGTAGATCTATGCATTGACTAGCCTTGGGAGGCTCGCTACACTTCACCAACTTTATTTTTGAGAGGATCGATGACATCTTTTACCCTAGGCGGCTATCTTTTGGGAGATTCCCTTGATTATGGAGGGGATCGTTTGGTCTCCCTTGGTCATTTTTGACTCGATGAGTGGTTTTACCACTTTATTTGTTATTTTTGGGAGTTAGTTAGATTAGTTAGATCTAGAAACTCACTTTCTATTTGTATTTTGACCATTTAAAATAAAATTCAAATGAAAAATGGTCAAAGGTGGTTATAAAGTGAGTTGTCTAGGTTATTTTTGAAATATTTTGGGTCTTCCTAGGCCATTAATGATTTTATGGTGGATTAGCCACTTTTTATTTAATATAGGGAGTTAAGTAAGTGAGTTGTATTTAGATTCTCATTAGGAATTTATTTTTTGACCAAGTCAATTGTTTTAAATGGTCAAAAAATTAATTATAAGTGAGTTATCTAGAATATTTTTATTATTTTAAATTTAATTTGGTGAAAAACCCTAAAGTGGGTTAGTATGTGGACAAAATCAAGTGGAGGAAGATCTATAAATACTCCTCACTTGATTTTATTTAAAAGCTTGCTTGTGGTGGAAATACTATTGCTCTTGCACTTCTACTTTTTCGCTACACTTGTGTCTTTGGCTCTTTTGGGATGATGCAACTTGTTCATGGAGGCTTTGGCAAATGGTTTTGGATGCAATGAAGATGTCTTGGATCAATGAGTAATGTGCTATGCTATGCGATTTTTATCTTCAAACTATTGGTGAGACCTTTTAATTTATTGCATGCATTTAAAGCTTATTTTGCCAAAATCGATTTGTCAAGTGTTTAAAACCAAATTTGTTCTAGGGATAGTTAATAGCTACAACCCTAGAAATTTAATTTGTGGATAAAATTTATACAAGGATTAGGGAACTAAAAACCTTGTGTGAAGTTTTTATCATATTTTATTTGGACATTTTGGCTTGTGTTTTTCTAACCCTCTTGCAGGATAGGTGGCTCTACAACCTGTGAGGGAGATCTTTGGATTTCTTCAAGTTTTGCTTCCAAGTAATTGACTCCATTACCCAAAGACAAAGGCACTGGACTTGCAATGGAGAACGTGAAATTGTTCCTTGGGAAACTTGAAATCCACCCGCAAGTGAATTCTGACTTGAGGAAGAAAGTTGCCCCACTAGGGCGACCTCCTTGCCTACTTGGGCGGCCCTCTTTGTGGGGCTCTTACCCCTCTTTCTCATCACTCTTTCTGCTGCAATTTTAGTTTAGATTAGTTATCTAACCCTAGGTAGCCTAGATCTTAGGTTTTACTTGGTCAAATTTAGTAAGTAGATAGTCAAAATTAAAGAGAATCAATAGATCTATCACCTGGACTAATTAGTTTGCTGTTTTAGTAGCTTAATTTTCTGTTGTACCTAATTAAATGCTACAGCCATAAGGCTGATTTTACTGCAGAAAAATCAGATTGGTTTAGTTTAGTTTAGGCCCTAGTTTAGCATACTAACCTAGCTAGTTTTGTGCTTTAATTAATTGCTAACTATTCTAGATTGTTTTAGCTAGTTCCAGGAGCTTAATTAGTGATTCTAGATTAACTTTTCTTGCTGATATTTACTGCTGTTTTATCATATATCAGATCTGGTTTAGTGCTTAGTGATTGTTATACAAGTGACATCTTGCATTGCTAAGTAACTAGTTTGAATTGGCTAATTTGTGGAAGACATTGTTGGCTGATTTAATGCAGAAAATTTCTGTTTAGTTTAGCTTAGTTTAAGACCTAGTTGGTAGATTAGTTTGCCAACTTTACTTTCCTAGTTTATTACTATAACTGTTCTAGACTTGTTTTAGCTAGTTTTAAGTGTTTAATTACTAACTTTAGACTAAGTAACTAATTTGAATTGGGTAATTTGTGGAAGACATTGTTGGCTGATTTAACGAAGAAAATTTCTGTTTAGTTTAGCTTAGTTTAAGACCTAGTTGGTAGATTAGTTTGCCAACTTTGCTTTCCTAGTTTATTACTATAACTGTTCTAGACTTGTTATAGCTAGTTTTAAGTGTTTAATTAGTAACTTTAGACTTAGTTTTACTGCTGTCATACAATTATATCATATCTGGTGCATGTTACTTTGTTGCTTAGTAAACGTTGTTAAAGTGCCATTGGGCAAATTGTGGAAATATTGTTGGTATCTGGATCTTGCATTTCCACTATTTACTTATCTCCTTTGATCTGATATAATGTTAATGCTGATTAATTCAAGTGCTTAGTCATTTTCCTTTCTTATGCTTACATGGACATGCTATGAAATGACGGTGTTGATAATAATATAACTGGTTGCCCATTGGATATCACTTGTTTAATTTCTTTAATTTCTTACTTGCATAAGAAAGCAACTAATTTGGCACTTGTTTAATCAATTTATTGGCGGGGCTTGTACTTAGGCTTAGGATTGTAGCACTTAGGTTGACCTTGGATTGTCTAGCCTTACGGAATTTCGGGCTTTCTCATCCATCCTCATTGCCTTTTCTTCCTTTCCTTCCTTCACCTTTTCTTTTATCCTACCGTTCCAAGCTTTGTATCGTGACCCTTAGGACTTCCTTAGACCATCTGTAGTCTTCCCTTAGGGGTCACCCGAAACCCTTCCTGAGGTGACAGTGGGTTGTGTGTCCCGGTTGTGTTGTCCGTTGATTGGGATCGCGAAGGACTCTATGCGATCTACAGTTTGTGCGATAACAGGGCTGAAATCTTATGTGTAAGTTACCGAATTTTCAGATCTACTTAAACAAAAAGAAAAAAATGAATTTTGATTTTAATTTTGACTAGAAGAAGAATAGACTAGTTCCTAGCTACTAATTTGGGCATATGAGGTCAACTAAGGCTCTTCTTGAGAAGTTATAGGTGGACTAAAATGATAGATAGGGATGAAGAGTTCAAACCTATCAAATCGTTTTAGTTGCCTATGTAAATTCAAGAATGTCAATGGAAATTCCTAGAGCAGAAAATTTCGTGAGTCTTGAGAGGGGATCTACCAAGCAACAAACTAAGAGGGCGTACAACCAAATATTGAGAAATATCACCACACTTAATTTATTCCAAAAATAAACACCACAAGATTTTAAGAGAAGGTACTTACCCACAAAATTGACACACAAGACCATTCATTGACATCCATCCATCACATAAGCATCCACATGAATAAAATCTCCAAGAGAGCACTCTAATTAGCCATCCATAGCATAAATCAACAAGTAGACAAGAGTTTTCTCCACAAGCTTCTAGCAAAGTTTACAATGAGAGGTGTCTATCTTATATAGAGCAGAGAGATAATGACTTTCTCAATAGAAAAGTAATAAAAACATCCTAGATCTAGCCTAGAAATCCATAAAGAACCATTATCTCCTCAACTAACTAGGGAGATATAGTCAACAATGCAATAAAATACGAGGTGGTTATGACATCTGTTGCCCCTCATACGCACATGAGTGACAATTGTACTTTCAGGAGTAACTTACAAGGAGTTTTCTTGGCTTGAGGGTGGTTGAGCATGGTAGTCCTCCTTGAGGGATCATGTGGTTCTTTCGGTGGTTGCTTTCTAGGGGATTTCATGCTCCTTGGTTGATGGTCTTGGTTCATTGCTTGAGATGACACATATTTTCTTTGTTTTAATGCTTAGGTAACATGCTTCTAGTTATCTTCATATGCTTGGAGTCATGATTGTTGGTTCATGGTAGTGCTATTTTTGTATGAAAGATTGGTGGTGACATTGTTGATATGATGGATCATATGCTCTTTCTTTGAATTTGGTGGTGGATCATGATGTGATGATGACATACTCATTTAATGTTGGATGCCTTGATTTATGGTGTTGTTGGATGGTGTTCATGTTGTTGGTTATCTTCATGCCTATGGATCAGCTTATCATATGATGGTATGTGTTCCTTGCATTAGGTGCTGTGATGGAATGCTCTTGTGTTGAGATCTGATGTGATAGATAATTAATTCTCTATAGTGCTGACCCCCTGGTAGTATTTTGAGTACCTTAGGGTTTTATGGCTATAACACTTTATCATGAGGAACCATGCTTGAATTTGGGCATGCTCATGTTAATGAATCTATATGTAGCATTGGAGAAGATTATTCATTGATAGAGCACTTGATAAATGTGGATTTGAAGGTGTCTTGTTGTATCCCTGAAGATCATATCTTATCCACCTACAGTCCAGAATTAAGAAACATAGTTGTCACTGGTTTGATTTATTGTGGCTCAATCCTAGTGTCATTTCCAGATAGAAAGCTACAGTAATAGAGTATGAGAATGAGTTCTGGAAACAGTCATCTCCAACATTCATAAAATATTCATTGCATCTGAACACCCAATTGTCATTTCAATCTGTTCCAGCTCTCAAAGGCTCAGGTAAGAAGACGTATATAGAGAAGAATTGATTTCTTTGTGTGAGCAGAAGTTTTTCACTTGCTTTTCAGATCTGAATCATACACTCAAAGGCAGTAGTGAAGGGTTGATAAAAGCGTTTGATGGGTTTGAGCATAACAACATTTTGTGCATTCCTGTAGCATAAGGTATTTGTGTGAACAATCCAGAATGATTATCCTTCAAATTTCCATTCAGATACTAGATGATCCTAAGTATGCCATTGCATAGAAATGTATGCAGTCTTGAAGAACAAGAGTGATGTTCCATGTATGATAAAGGTTGTCACGACTCACAACTGCCTATAAACACTGAAGTAATGATAGTATGGTTGGCATATTTGTAACGTCCCCAACCACCCATGCCAGGCCATGCTACACTAGAGAACACTTTCGTTCTCTCACTGCGGAACATACTGTAACGTAGCCAACATCTGACTGAGCTATGCCACATAAATTTTTCTAACTGCATGCATTTAAAACATACACACACAACATTCTTGCGGAAGCTTTATATATAAAACGTAACAGACAAATACATTACGTAAATGCACGAATTCACACTGAAATAATAGTAAACATAGACATGCAACATATACAGGAAATACCCATAAGCATTCAGATAGTTATAAACACACATGAGATAAACCCATAAAATAACACATAAATAACAATGCAGCATGTAATTTATCACACAATTAACACTTATCTTTGTAAGAATATCACCAACTGCGTGTAGACCTTCCACGAACCTCCCAGCCTTAGACCACACTGTTCATCACTCTCAACAGTGAGTCACCCTCGAGTTGAGAATAAACTCCACCCGGGTAAAGGGATTCCTAACCAGGCTATAGGCTCATAGACGACAGGAAAGACTCCGTCACAGGTGCCAACTCAAACCAACAACCTACAGTTCCTCATTCCCCACATGCCTGCCCCACCCAGAAAGTGTGCCCCTTCTCTGCTCAACAGTCCTTCGGCTGCACCACTTCCTTTCCGGGCTTCAACAACAGGCTAGACATGAAGTCTTAGAGCACTGTAGCTGCAGTTTAGCACCTTCAGGAAATCAATTCCCAACAATTCTCTCACCCAGAAAATTGCTCACGGGCCTGACAACCCGCCTCTTCAATATCTCACGGGCCTGACAACCCGCTTCTTCAATCCCGCTCCCAAGCTAACCAAATACAAGAACATAATGGCTATGGATACAGGTTCAGGTACATACATGAAGGTACGAAAGATAGCTCAATGGGTCTGTGAATGCTCATGGATAATTGACTGGATGACTGAATGATGGTCAGAGTGATGGAAAAGATGGGAAAACGAACTAAGTCCAAACTATATGTATGCATGTCTCCAACTTGACACTTGTCATGTTGGGAGCTACTTTGGCCCACTTGTCCCCAACTTTAGAACTTAGGATAAAATAATTACCCATACCTTATATTTTAAGAAATATTAATATAATATTCCTTTTTGGTTTAAGATCCCTAGCTTAGCCCCTTTTTTTTAACTTTTAGCCCCTCCCTTTCCCTAACTAGTGGAGTTTAGTCATCCATACTCTTTTATCATGGTTGGTCTGGACGCAGCAATGTATTTTATATTAATGCCGAGACATATCCAAAAATAGGCGCATTGGCCTTTAACATCTAGGCTCTCCGGCCTAATCAAAACATAAGCATCCTAGCTTATAATAACTTGCTCACCAACCTATAAAACACATCATATACATAAAGGCTTGCTGGCCTCAATATCGCACGCACTTAAGTTGCTGCGCATGGTATCCTGAATGTGCACACTTCATCATTTTACTACGCAGTACATGCCCGCACTATGCCATGAAAGGTGCATACAAAAAATGATATCAAACAACTCACCATCTTAAATACATTTGCATTTACATTTACAATTGGGTTCGGCCTAGGGATATTACAATCCCCTCCCCTTATTTATGCACTTTCCTCAGTGCATCATGTACACACATACAACAAAATTTTCAAAAATCCTAAAAAAGATGCGGGTATTTTGCCCGCATTGCATCCTCATGCTCCCAAGTAGCGTCCTGAGGACCGTACAAGGTCCATTTGACCTTTACAAATCCAATGGCTCGATTCCAGAGCTGTTTGATTTTCTGGTCCAGAATGCGTACCGGATGCACTTGAAAAACGCCTTCTTGTTCCACCTGAATCACATTCCAATTAATAACATGATTAGCATCAGGTATATATTTCTTGAGCAATGATACATGGAATACATTATGAATAGACATAGATGCAAGCAATGCAATCATATAAGCTACTGGACCCATCCTTTCTAGGATTTCAAATGGCCCACAATAGCGAGCTGCCAACTTGGAACAATTTCCCAACTTCAGGGAACTTCTGTTGGCCTTTACTTTCAAGAATACATGGTCTCCCACTTTAAATTCCCTGTGAGTTCTGCCCTTATCAACATAACTTTTCTGTATATCCCGGGCAACCTTTAAATTTTGTTTTATTTTTATTATTTGCTCCTCCATTTCCCTGAGCAAATCTGGCCCAACCACTGCTCTGTCTGCTGGGTTATCCCAGCTTACTGGTGTGTTGCATTTCCTACCATAAAGTGCCTCAAATGGGCTCATCTTTAGAGATGCTTGGTACCCATTGTTATAAGCAAACTCTACCAAGTGTAGGTAGTCTTCCCATTTGGATGGTTTATCCATCACATACATCCTCAACATATCTTCAATCACTTGATTCACCCTCTCTATTTGTCCATCTGATTCTGGATGATAAGTTGTACTAAAATTCAAATTTGTTCCAAATCCATTAAATAATCCCTTCCAAAATTTTGAGGTAAATTTTGGATCTCTGTCAGACACAATTGTCTTGGGTATGCCATGTAATATAACAATTTCCCTCATATAAACATCAACAATATTGGCTGCCTTGTGAGTGAGCTTCACTGGAATAAAATGGACAACTCGGGAGGTGTCTTAGACGTTTTTTCTGCTTCTGCTCCTGGATTCTTTGTCTGTGGGACTTCTTTGTTTTGTGAAGACCCTTCGACCTCCTGTGGGTTTTCCTCGGTGTCTTCTTTATTCCGTGTTTTCTGTCCGAAGCCTGGGGGAATTTTTTCTTGTTCTGAAGGGGATGTTGTTGTTTCGCCCTGCAATACTTTGGGCAAACTGCTTCGTCTGTGTCTCTGGAAAGTTAGAAGACTGGTTTGCAAATCGGATGATAACACCTGTACCCTGTCTAACACTTTCTCATAGGTTTTGACCCCTTTGAAAATGTCATTGCGAGGGGATTCCTCATGTTCAAATGCTTTCATGCCACAGTGAGCCATGTGGCTTCCCACTATTTGATAAGGGTTGTGCTTCCTATGTTCGAGATTCACCAACTTGACCTCCTCTAGCGCTGCAGCTTCAACCTTGGAATGACCCAGGTTGAGTAGCGAAAACCTTCCAATCTGTACGGGAAAGACTGGCCAAAACTTCTTTTGATTTGTCTTCAGTTCTATTCCAATACCGCCTGTTATTATCTGATGAGCTACCTCCCTGCACACTAGCCTGTCAGGGAGGAATTTGGGAAGTGCATGACGAGGGATAGAATATCCGAAAACCCTGATATAGGAGAAATTCTCCTCAATAAACCAATCGGCAACCACCTTGAGATTTCCTATGACCGACTCCGAAATACGGGGGGGTGCACAACCATACAGCATCTGATGCACTGGTATCACCACAAAATGACAAATTTCGTAAAAAGAATCCGTAACATTTTCTTCCCACAACTTAGAATGATATTCATGAATTGGTTCAGTGCAGGTTGGGTTCCAACTCCAATTCATCAAAGGGAAAGGAGTTGTGAAACATATAGTGTCCATGATATATGCCGACATGTAAAAGGCTATTGGTCGGCCATTATATCTCGCGGTTTGATACTCCATAACCTCCTTAGCTAGGTTATCTGATAGGATTTTGTTCCAATTGAAGCTATAGCCTTCGACTGTTTCATGTAAAAAGGGCACCCATTCTGCAGGAAAATGGGTAGGACTTTTCTTTTCGAAAAGTCTACATAACATCATAGCCACATAAACCATGTACTCATTCAAAGAGGCTGTGGCATAAACGTTATGGGTATCGGCCTTGAATTTTGGTGGGTGTCTCCACCAGTCTTTGATTATGCCGGGGTATGTTTGGTCTACTTCTGTGCATTCTTTCCTTTGAAATTCACTTACAAATTCTTTATTGTAAATGTACTTGGAATTGGGAGACAGTTTATACATTACTTGTATATGTTCCGGTCTGAAAGAGCCGATGACGACCCCTTGGCTGTCCATAATGCTTCTGGTTTGCACGTCCGTCCTCTCCAAAGACCAACTGATCATGTCGTTGTATGTCATGAGTCGTGGGTGCGTGGCTACTTTATGAAGTTCGGACTCTGCTATGTCCCGGAGTTTGTTTTCAGAATCATCGAGAAAATTCTTGATTTTGTAGTCCAGGGTTTCAAAAATTTGCCTCCATGATTTGATGGAATCTATGGCATGCGGTGTAGTATCAGACACAACATCTTCTTCTGGGCTTGAACTTTCAGCTGCTTCTTCACTTTTCCTGGGTGCCTTTCTAGGTTCATAATGTTCGTGTTTAGAATGAATTTCTGTCGCAGAGAGAAATGCATCAGTTTGCTGAATGCATTTCGCTTCTGAGTCTAAACAATAAGAATGAAAATTCGAAGAAACCAAACCTTTATTAACCTTTAACTCTTCTTACGACGGACGTACTGAAATAGGTGATAAAACTTTAATGTCTTAATGAGGGAGATATGCCCAGAGATACGCAGTTAAGTCAAAAATATCTCTATTCGTCCGTTACAGATATTACCGTATATCGACGATTTCAAACTTGAGTTTCAAAAGCACTGCTTTCACTAAATCCCGAAATGTGAAACGCGAAAAGTCGTTTTAATCTTTAATAATCTCATTTTAAACTAAAATTCGTTTTAAACTTTGTTAAAGAAAATTCGCGATTTCGCATTTCGGAATTTCGGGGATCCTGTACCCATGAGATATGTCATGAGCAAACCTCGAATCGCGAAATCACGATGGGATTAGTTTAGACGTTGATTACTTGTATTAACGCTTTAATCAATTAAGATTAGTAATTAACTTCTTCCTTTTGGAAAATCGGGGACCGAGAGTTCAAGGGCTAGCGCTTTGACAACACTTTGATACAAAGAAACCCGAATCGCGAAAGATTAAGTTGTTGATCGTTTTTAAGAGTTTAATTAATCACAATTAGAGGATACTTTGTGAAACACGCGTCGGGGTTTATAGCACCTACTTTTTTGTTTTATAATATTACTTTAATATAAAGCCTTTTAGGGATTTCGGCACCGGGAAATCTGGAGTTGTTAATTAGGAAAACATGCTTTGTGAAATGTTGAATCCCGAAATGCGAAAAATTGAAAGACTTTTGACTCTTTTTTAGGATTAAGGGCGGCTCCATGACTAGGAAAAAACAAAGCTTCAGGTTTAAAGGGATACAAAATTAAACTTCGTATCAACAAGATATATGTTTTAAGACACACTTGGAGGTTAGACATTTTGTAGGATTTTGAATGCTAGAGGCAAATAAGGCCATATAGGAGCACCATGCTACATTGGGGGAGCATGTAGTGATATATTTAACTAGTGTCCTACATTCTCTAGTCATCTACCTTTCAAAGATCACAACATTACATATTCTACATCACAGGGTGTCTATATATAACCTTGGGGTAAGGGCTTACCTTATACTTGCTTTGAGTAGTGGATCTTAAGTAACTCTTTACCTCAATAATCTTGTAAAATTCTAGTCATCAAAACCTATCATTGAACCGATTCAAGGTGTTTAGATCACATCACATGGATGCATATAAGCCTTTGACTTGCCCTCTTGAAATTGTCTAAGTGACTCCATAGCCCAAGTAGGTGAGGCAATAGTCTCCTTTTCACTCGTCACCATAAATCCATCTTATTTCATCATTTTTTCCCATACACATTGTTTCTAGGTTCTCTTTACTCCCACTCATTACTACACAAAGTGAGCTTAGTTAACCATTAGGGAAACCCCCCTTGTCTAGGAACCTTTCCTAAGTCTAAAGTGAGAGGAGAGTTGGTGAGGGGACAGTGGCCAACCTCCTGAGTTCCACAAGGCTAGCATCTTATTTTTGGGGCTTGTTAAGGCTAAATCTGACACCTTAGGCTTTAGGTTGGTTGTAGATTGAGGGAATCAAACTAGGCTTAATTTAGGGGTGGATCCCCTCTCGTTTTGGGTTGGTGCATGCCAACCACAAGGAGGCTACCCTAGGGCATGCTGCTTAATGGATGCGATTTGACCTGCAAAACACAAATCAAACAAGCACAAGATGGTTTTGGGATGAGGGTTAGATAACCTCACCCAAAACTTGCATAAAAATTGATTTTAGATGAATTTTGGTGGAAAACCCTAAGCAGAGCGAACCATTAGAATGTAAAAAGACAGTAAATCAAGAAGGAAGAGCGCTTCAAAGGTGCCAAATCGACCCCCAGTGAAGGATGAGCTTCAAACACTTGCCATACCTGCCATTAGTTAGAAATCCAATGCAACAACAAGAATCTAGGCCAAAATCAACACATAAGTCTCTTTATTCATGTCAAATCAGAGGAATGGCTCCATCATAGAGAAAAGCTAAGAACTGTTACAATGATCTCCAAGAAACTGAGAATTTGAAGCTAGAATAGAATGAGAGAGTAATAATGCTCCTGCAATAGAGTGATCAACCTGTCAACTGTGGAAGAATGCTACATATATAACTAAATGCATGAATAATTCACCTTGATGTTTCCAAACTGGGCAAAAATCTAACCAATATCCTTCGCCCAAGTGTCAATCTGTCCACCTGTCATGTGTCACTGCATGAATGCTTGTTAAAACTGGCTGAGCGAACTTTTCCCAAGCCATCTGGTCAAATCTGGGGGTTATTTGGAGAAGAATGGAGTTCAAATGGGTCAAAACTGGTTAGGTATGAGGAAGTTATGGCAAAAAAGGCAGGATGGGCGAACCTCATGGAGAGAAATAGGTCGCCTAGGTTAAGGGAATGAGGGAAAGTTAGGTCGCATGAGTGAAAGAGAGGAAGGAAAAGGGAAAACGGAAAAATTGGAAAGCTAAAAGCAAAAACTAACGCAGGAAAAGGGGAAAGCTGGGAAAGGGAAAAAGATAAAAACTAAAAGCGGAAAGCTAAAAGCTAAAAGCAGAAAGCAAACAACTCGCCCAGTTTGACTTTTGACTTACTTTTAGAACACTTTATGACTTTGGGAAATTTCTTTGCTTTGTCCAGTTTTTATTTAGCAAGTGTTGGAGGACTTAGTGGGCCCAATTTTAGGAGGAAAAGGGCCCAAATTTAAGCGTGTGGGCACCACATGGGTTGCCACCTCACCCTGCCACATCATCACTTGTGCCACCTCATCACCAAAAAGCAAAGTTGTCCAAATAGCATCAAGTTTATACTCATTGGAAGCAGAATTGGACAATGAGCAAGAATATGCTGTCAAATGACTGATGTGGGGTCAATATAATCCTCATGGGCAAGAAGTGTCCCATAATGCTGCAAATCTCTCATACTCAAACCTGGAATTGAAACCTCTTCCTGTAATAATTCGGAAATCACTGAAACAAGCTCTAAACTCAACTCATGTAAGAAACCATCCTCTAACTGACTCGAACAAGAATCAATGTGCCCGGAAAACCTCTGAATGATGGTCCTGTGCTATCAAGAATAACCTCTGAATGCCAGCCTGAAATGATAGATTGGCCCTTTGACCATCCAAATCTCAAGGGTGCGATTTTGGGGTCAACAAATGGCGACTCAAGGGGCGGGACCCCCTGTGGGTCTTGAGGATGAGTCTTTCCTGTGACTAGGTTGGCTGTAACAACCCTCAATAGCTGTCCAAAGACTGCTCCAAGACTACTACAGGTCTGCACTCTTCTTTGTTGCTCTAGCCCACCAAATCAGTTGTCACAATCAACAACCAGCTATCCAGAACTTGTTGCCCCTTAAAAATGCTTCACAAACCTGTTTTCCACTTGTGGCAACCTCTAACACAACCCAATAATGCTGCTGCTGTTGCTGCCTTCTTCTTGCAGGCCGAGCCTCAAAATTGGTAGCGAATGACCTAAACTAGCAAGCCAAGCCTCCAGAACAAGGTGGCAACCTTCAGAACGTGCGGCTAGGTTCTTCTTGTAGGCCGAGTCTCCTCTTTACCTGCGACTACCCAAAACCACCTCTCAACAACAAAATTGAAGCCCCATTTGGTTGCTGACTGCCTTAGCCAACCACAGGCTGCCCAAACTCCAGCAGAATAGACCCAACACTAGGTTCCTTAGTACTGGCAGCCTCATCCAAACATAAACTTGAGGCAAGCTGCCCCTCCTATGCAGGTCGAGCCTCAAATTGCCCTACTCGACCCTCCTCTCCAAAGAACCTGCCCAAAATAGTCACAAAACAACAGATATGAGGCTCCACTTGTCCCTCTCCATGGCTGGCTAAAGTCACCACACTTTGTCTCCTCAAGAATGAATGTCACATCATCCTTCTCTCCTTTATATACAACTCTAAGGGTGATTAAAAGCCCCTAACTTAACTCAACATTAAATTAGACTTGTTTAATCACACATGTGGGTGTGAGGCCCCAACATGTGACAATGAAGCCCCAACATAAGCCCACAAGGCCCCAACTCAATATACAAAGGGGTTTTCACCAAACAAAAAGTGCAATGTGGTGCCAACGACAATTCCCACATGCTTAACACCCAAGGCCCCGTTGATTAATTGGGTTGGTTGTCATTGATGTCAACCCTTGAAGAAAGTCTGGTAGCGAATTTCGGTAGCACAAAGGTTTGGGTAATGGACTCAAGTTTGTTTGATGTATAATGGTATGAGTTTTGATATATTTGCACGTAAGACTATTCTAGATGGATAGTACATGCCATGCCATTTTTGGTGGTATGTGGAACGTCACATAACTCCTCATGGTTTGAGAGTTATAGCCTTACAAAGTTGGAGGGTCCTCATATGTTGGCTTGAAGTCCCAAAAAGTCAAAGAAGTCAAAGTGTTTGCAAAGAAAAGATTATTTAAATAATAAAGTGAAGTGACAAAGTCAAAGAGGATTATTTAAATAATAAAGTGAAGTGAGAAAGTCAAGGAAGATTATTTAAATAATAAAGTAAACGGAGAACTTTCTAACTATGGAAAGTGGTTATAAGAAGGTTAACCCTAAAATGAGGAAAATGGGTTAAGTAGTCAAGTGGCTATTGGATATATGGACAAGTGACAAATTGGGCAAAGTTGGACATAAGTGACTATGTGGACAAAGTGGTCTAGAAGATGCTTCTAAGGAAGCTACATGAAAGTATAAATAAGAGGCAAGACTCTCTCATTTCAATCACACTTGAGCATATTGAATATCTACATGTGACTAAGGTAACCAAAGGATATCTAAGCCGAATTTTAGAGGGAAGGTGAAGTAAAGAAGGCCAAAATTCAAGGGAGAAAAAATTCTTTTGATGAGGCTTTCTAAGGTATGTTATTTACAGGTCATCTCAAAATTTTCGCAATAATTTTTTTTCTAGAATGATTCAGAGGGTGAAATTGGGAGGCAATTGAGGAAACATATCCAAGTAGTTGTGGTACGAATTTGAGCTTGTGGGTCGTTGTATTTTTGGATTTACACTCCGTGGAAAATAGGGTTTGTGGCTAGTCCTGAAACTAGTCTAAAACAAATGTTTCAGGTAAAAACGTCATAACTTCTTCATAACAGATCCAAATTCAGTAAGACTAAATGTGTTGGTTATAGTACAGTCTGTAGTATTTTGTGTACAATTTTCAGATCCATGCAACAAATATTCCGTGCGGGGCACGCTCTACAAGTTCGCTCTCTAGAATAAGCCAAAATTCAACAAGGTATGTCATTTTTGCTATAACTCCTTTTCTGAGTGGTTCCAAGTAGTGAAGTCTGGAGGAATTGCATAAAAGACACTGAAGAACATTGCGTACCATTTTCAGATCTTTATTCATTACAGGTACATAGTTATGATTATTGCAAGTTAGGGTTTTTGACTAATCCAAAATTAGTAATGTGAGACTAAAGTAAAGTTTTCTGAAAATGCTAGTCTCTTGTTGTTAAAGTTAAGGAAGGTTTGTAGGTATGTGATCATATACACCAGGTCTATTATAGAGTTACAAATTAGATTTTGATGATGAAATTGATGAGGGATTTTGGTTGAGGTTATGGTACAGGTTGATTTCAGGTTGAGATACAGGTTGATGCATGGTTCATGTTATTGGTACAAGTTGTTTGGTGCATGTTGATTGGTACATGTTTACAACAGTATATCTCACAGTAATAGTGTGGCAGTGGTTCCATCATTCTATTTATACGTCAGGGCGGTTGGACGGGGCAAGGACATGTGGTTGTAGCCACCTTTCGGTTGTAGCCAGAGAACATAGGGGGCTGTAGCCTCCTTCTGGTTGTAGCTAGAGAATTGGGGAGTTGGAGCTTCCCTCAATTTGTAGCCTGAGAAACTAGGGGGTTGGAGCCTCCTTCCAGTTGCAGCTGGAAAACAAAGGAAGTTGGTGTTTCCAATGAATGTAATTCTTCAAGACATATAAAAAAAACATTCTGTGGTTTTCTCCCGCTTTGAGTTTCCATGTAAAAACATTGGTGTACTGTGTATGTGTATGATTGCTCATTTGTTTATTGTTTATTTACTCTGCAAATATTGGATGATAATGCTAAATTGATATAACACTTGCATTATATGGTTAAAAAGGATTAGATTGTTTTATTACTGATTCACCCCCGCTCTCAGTAATCCAACAATTGGTATTAGAGCAGGTTCCTTCAGAAACCAGTTTAACCACTGAAAGGTAGATCATGGAGAGCAACAACATGTATAAAAATGGAATACCACAATTTGATGGACATAAGTATGCATTTTGGAGCATAAGGATGAAGACATATATACAGGCACAGGGATTTGAAATTTGACAATCAATTGTAGATGGATACACAGCACCAACAGTTCCGTCGACAAATGACAAAGCAATGAAACTTAGTCAGAATAATTTCAAAGCCACAAATGCACTTCTGAATGGTCTTGGAGAATCAATATTCACCAAAGTTGCACATTGTAAATCTGCTAAAGAGATTTGGGACAAACTTCGAAATATTTATGAAGGAGATTCAAAAGTCAAAGCATAAAAAATTCAAACTTACAGAGGTCAGTTCGAATAACTAAAGATGAAGGAAGATGAGAATATTGCAGCGTATTTTTTACGAGTCGATGAAACTATAAATGCAATCTTGGGGTTGGGAGAATAAATCAAAGAATATGTAATTGTTCAAAATGTACTAAGCTCTCTTCCTATGAGATTTGACCCTAAGATATAAGCACTAGAAGAAAGAGCATATCTAAACTCAATAAGCATGAACGAACTATATGGAATCTTCACAGCATATGAAATGAGAACTGAACAAGAAAATCCAGATGTGAAAGAAGAAACCATTAAAGCATCCAACAGGTCAAAGAAAAAGGGAAAGCAAAAAGAAAAAGAACATAGCAACAATAGTGACGTATTAGAAGATGATGAAGAAGCGACCAACTTTGTCAGAAGATTGAACAAGGGAACCAACGACATATATAGAGGTAAGCTTCCTTTGATTTGTTTTAATTGTGATGGTATTGGTCATTTTGCTAACAAATGTCCTCATAAGAAAAAAAGAAATGATGAATGTTACTCAAATAGAAAACAAACATATCAAGACAAAAGAACCACAAAGAAATTTTTCAAGAAAATCTTAGGCACCAAAGAAGGCATCTCATCATCAGATGAAGATGAAGTCAGTAACAGTGAGACAGAAAGAGTTCTATTCATGGCAGTAGAAGACTCTGATAAAGAAGACTCCGAAGAAGAATATGAAGAGACCGAAGAAGAATATGAAGAGGCAGAAGTTGACTACCGAGAAGAATTGTTGTGTGCCATGTTAGAATATGAATGAATGCGATCTTTTTACCATTGACAATATCACTATTGTCACCCAACCATAGGCCGAAGCCACCCTCCGAGCACCTTAACCTTGATAGAGAATCACTCCGGAAGCAAACCCTAGGCTAGATAGCCAAACAAAGGGTAGCGCACCTTTCCCCAAGG
>WSFP011459334.1:0-19018 GCA_009831015.1 Picea engelmannii | reverse complement strand
TCATTCGCACCAGATTTCCCTCATACTCTGCCTGTCCATGTCCATGCAAACCACGGTTCAGCGAAAGGCACAGAAATAAATTAAGAGAGAGAAAAGTAACCTTTTACCATTACGGTAGCCGATGAAGATTGAATGATCTGAGATGCGACTTGTTCGCCTTGATCAAGTTTGTTCGACTTGCTTTGGATTTGAAGTGGAGTAAAAAGACATTGTCATTGATATTGTTAGCCTTCCTTTTCACCAGGATTCAACATCCATAAACAAATGGGAGGTCCAGTTTTGTTCCATGGAATTATTACTGCAAGAAAAATGATCTGTAACATCCACTAACATATATTGATCAACATAGTAAAAATGATTTGACCACATTAACATCACTATTGAGTTATGGAAATGATTCCGACTTATTGCTGTAGAATTAATGCACCATATATATAAATGGTGAAAATATTTCTCATGAAAATCACCATTCACAATCGTCACTTTGCATACAAATCAAGTTCCATGATGTATATCGCTACCCAATAAAAATTCCATGGTATCAATAAGAGCAATGTGCATCATGATTAAAAAAAAAAATTAAAAACTATTAAATTTTTATTAAAATGATCTTATGGAATATGTTTTCATTTTAATTTTGGATTTCAATTTATCATGAAAATAAAAAAGATATTTACATTTATCAATAATAAAGATCTGTTATTTCTGAAGATGTAAATATTTGTGAATTATAATTTTAAAAATAGGTGAATTATAATTTTAAAAATTTAGCTATTTTGAGAAACAAATAAATTTAAAATGATCTTTTATATTTCTAAATTTTAATTTCTTGTTTTTATTTTATCATTATATTAATTTTATTTTCAATTCTGTATATAGTATCAATTTTGATGATGAAAAGAGTTAATATTGATATTTATTATATTATTTTTAATATTAAATAATGTATTACTAACATTATTTTATTTTAGAGAATGATAAATTTAATGTAAATGACAAGCTTTCATTACAATATTTATTCATAATTGTAAATTCTTGGTAGCATAACTCGAGGGCGCAAACTTCCACCACATTCGGAATCTAATAGGCAGGACACTTGATGCGAATGAGGAGAGAAACGTCTTCATATAGGGGAGAGTTGGGCTTCCTTGGATGCACGACGTGCCAAGGGGCGACTCCACCGAAGATACCCTGTGACACATGTCAAGCAACGAACGGTTTGACGAAGAGTTGAGGGAAAGAGTTGGGCTCTCCATCAACGAAGGAAAATGAGCTAAGGCATGGGGGGTGCACTTAGGAGAGTCAACCCGACTCACCTAAGGGGCATGCACACCGAAGATGACGAGTCAATTTGACAGATGGGGCACCCCGGCATGAGGGGCAAAGAAAGGTTGGGTGCATTGATCCCAATGGGAACGACGGTTGACAAGCGCATGGAATCATTTGGGTGATCGGGTCTGTAGAAGGGCATAACAATTCATTTGGGAGATCGGGTCCACGAAGGGGCATGAAGATTCATTTGGACATGGGTTCAAGAAGGGGCGCAACACTCCCAAAGGACGTGATGGTTCTCGATGGTGAGCTTTGGAGATCCTATAAGAGTACAAGGGAACACAACCAAGGAAGAAAGGTTTTGGAGAAACAAGGAGAGAAAGAGCTCGACGATTCTGAGGAAAACGAAGGGAGGAAGCTCCCTCAAGGAGCTAACTTGCTCCACTCTCAGAGAACTTGTGCCTCCTTGAGGTGGATTCATTGGAAAACCATGGGCGAGCTTCTCTTGGGAGAAGCTTTGCTAATTCTGGAAACACAGGTCTATTGGAGGCATGTGTGAGAAAGAACCGAAATTGGTGAAATCTGTGGAAACGAAGAGGAATAGTTTATGGAAACGAAGAGACTACAAGTATTTGGTTAAGGAAACATTTGAGGTGTACTGCAAGTGGTTGTGGAGACAGTTGGAACACAAATTTTTGCGATGATAGATCTGTTCATGAATTTCTTAGTGAGGTGAGGAAAATCGTTTGACACTGTCAAAGTTTTAAATCGAGCTACTAATTCTCTTGTTGTAATTGTTTTGTAATAAACAATACTTACCTAAGAGTTAGGCATGGTTTGTGTTGCCCACACTATATCTATGTTTCTCTTGTTTGTTTCATTATTGTTCTCTTAGATTGTCATGTTCTTGGATGTATTCTTAAACATGACTAAGCATTAAAGAAGTTAATGAATGTCTACGTATGTAAAATTTTCATTAGATTAGGTGTGACTCACCAGTAGAATAAAACGGAGAATGGGTATTCTCTAGGTGAAGAGGCATAGTCTAGACAAAGTAACCTTGGTGATGCCTAATAGCCGAGTGAGAAACGTCATGGTGTCGCAGGTCGTCAAGAGGTGCATGAACAAAAGGCACATTGAGGGGACGTGACAGATGGAATGAGGGAGGATTTGTTGCATATTTTGGTGAAGGGTTGGCGATATCTTCACCACTATATCGATGATAGATGGTATTAGAGAATAATTTGAAGGAAATGTGTTGCAAAGGAAGTTCAGTGGGACCATTTATAGACTTCATGAATGGTTTGGTGCAACAAACTTGCTCATCATAGACTTTGCATCAGACTTGGAAAAGAGGTTCATTTGATGATGCGATGGGATAGTTGAGTTGGGTGCACACCTTGTGCAAACTAAGAGTAGAGTTTGTGGTGAGATGAAGCACTTGGACAAGTTGGGTGATCATAGAACTCAAGTTCATCACAAACTTGATCACAGAGGTAGACTTTGTTGGTTTGATTTGTGAATAAATTTAGTGCTAGACTTGTTGTTCACACTTTAAGAGACCAAACACAAAGTTTTTTTAGAGAACCGAGCAATTGGGAAAGGCAACTGAATGTAGGAATCATCGCATGACTTGTTGTAGAGAAAACCACGTGAGTGATTAGTGAAGTGAGACATAGAGGAAGATCACATATGTGATCGTGAAAGAGGAGTAGTTTTGGGTTACAATGAGGTGAAGAAATTTGGTTCATTTGACGACCCGGGGTGACCTCGAGCAGCTTCGCATCAAGCACGTTATAGGGGCTAGTCGACTCTATCGAATAGACCCGACAATCGACTAAGAGTTAGTTGGTCGACTATCGAAGTTGAAAGTATAAGTCGAGGTTAAATAGTTACAACTTCGTGGTAACTGAATATGTAGGTATAAATAGACAAGCATGTATTAGAGAAGATGTCTCCATTGTACTATATTGATTGATCTATCTAATAAAGTGTTGTTCTTTGGGCTTCCACTACTTTTTGTATGTCTTTGTATACATGTATGTATATGTGATTCTATGCTTTCTTATGTATTGAACTACTGGTAACACTCCCTTACTTTTTCCTAGATTACAAAATTAGTTCTATTGTCGATAGTTTTGAACCTAGGAATGTAGAAGATCACATAGATGATAACTTTATAAGACATACGCGAATGGTGGGAGTGAAAAATTGAAAATTACATTAAGAATTATGCAAGAAGAAACAACCTATCGCTAGCATAAGCATTGTTGACAATTTAAAATGTCAACGTAATTTCGCTCGCAAAGTGTTTATGAAGCCTATTATTATAAAAGACTAAATAATGCTAGTAGGTGGGACCCCTTGAACTTTTGAAGATCATATTTGTTCATTTTCAATGTTATGATGATGTGCTACAAAGGTTTACATGGTTGATGAGAATATTGTTGCCATTGATATGAGTTAAGCTTTGATATGTTGTTCTTTCATGATACTATAGCCTACTATTCATATATGGTATTTGTTCTTCTCACACCTGCGCAACAAACATGTTAGTAAAATTACATGAATGGCATTTTTGAAGACGGCAAATTATTACAACGAGTACAAAGGGACCTAGTTCTGCAATACTGCATGCATAAAATATTTGTTGATTACTGTTAAACCCTAGCTAACAAGGAAATGACTATGAAATTCTGTTAAATTACATTTTTATATGCATATGGTGGAAATTTTGGTGGCACATTTGAAAAGGTGATAATTCAATGGTTAGGCATTGGTTAATGGAATCCGTAGTTGATATACATATGTTATGAACGTCAATGGCTCATGGAAGTAATGGCTTTGCGATTTTGTATAGTCCATATGTATGGTGATTGTGCTATGCTTTAGGTTGATGTTGATCACGTTATTAGTGATGATTCTATACATGATCTCTTAGGTTGTATAGTGGTTGAGTGATTTATTTGAGTTATATTGGGAATATGAATATGGGTGGCGCATTTGGTAGAGTAATAATGCAAATGGTTAAATTGTTATATGGAACTTGGATTATGCTATGCTTTAAATGTGTTGATATTCTCGATGCATGGGTTGATTAATAGTGTTAATGGGGGGCTCGTTGACATGTATTGTTGAGTAAATGAGATGTGGGTGGAGGTGATGTGCATTTATTGCACCTCACCTTTACCCTTCCCGTTGGCCGCCACCCTAGTTGGACTATTGTTTGCTCTTGTTGTTGTGTTCACGCTCTAAATTTTTTGCAGGGTGAAACTGCTCGACCACCTCTCGTCTTAAGGATTTTGATTAACAGGTATGTGTCTTTCGACCATTCTTGACTTCACTTTGGTTATGAAAAGATTTTGGCTCAGTTGTGTGGGTTTGTGTTTGTCTTGAGTGCTGCAACTGTGTGGAATTTTTGTTTTGAATGGAAAATGGATGGGTCTGTCGTGATAGTCTTAAGTTCATCGAAGTTGTTAGCCTTCCTGGGTGATATTTCTTTGTTACCACTTTGTTTTGGTTGAAGGGTTTTGTTTAAATCATGGCTAGATGGTTGCCTTCACGATTTTTGGGTTTAACTAGATCCCTCTTTTCCTGTTTCGGCACTGTCAAGGAACTGTCTACCATTCACAAGTGAATCATAGTCCTCCTTGCACGTACACCTTTGGCCTCGAAGTTTCACTGTAGTTAGTTATGTTCCTCCTATAGAGGCTACCATGCAAACCCCTAACCCTCTAGATTGGAGTTTCATAGGGAGATTGTCGAATCTGCCAAGTTGTTTCTGGTTATTGTGGTCTATTACTTTGAATACGGGCTCACCCTTTGGTTGTATAGTAGTCATGTTGTTATGGCTTTTTGTCACTGCCTCTCTGATAATAACGTGAACCTTACATTGCAAATTTTCACTTCTAAAGTTCACAGTCACCCACCTGATGTCAAAGAACTAAGTTATTTTTAATGGAAGGGATTCTACTTGTTTCGATTGGATGCGTGGGTATACAAAGCTACCATGGCTTGTTTGGTTGATTGATTTTTCTTTTACCACAGTGGAGAATTGTTGGTTGATGTACAATCACTAGTTTTGCACTTATGATGATTTGGTTGATGGTTGAAATTGGTCACGAATGCTTAGGGTTTCTCACACAGGTCACGTTCTGTGTATGGGGAGCATGATAGCTATGTTTTTCTCTGGGGTCAAATGATAATCTAATTGGATAACTATAGAAGGAATATCCACGACATCCTTGTGTTGTTGGTTGAATAGGCCTGAGTGTGCATGGCTTGATTAAATAATGATGTGACTTAAATGAACCAACCACTTATTAATGCACATAACCTCATCACGATATGTCGAGTTATTATCATGACTGCGTGTTTGTTGTGATAAGTGAAAATGTTGCATGGTGGAGTTTGGTTAGTTGTGCTCTGTGTGAAGTGTGGATAGTTTTTTTTTTATACTCAGTGATACCCTCATAGTTTTTTAAGTCACATTGAATTGTTTTGTTTTACAGTGGTATGGTTACATTGCCTTGGACATTTACTCTTTCATAACCTATGTCTAAATGGTGGCTATTGGTTGTATAGTCAATTGTCATTTCAGGCATGGCATGTGAGTTTTTTATTATTTTGGTATTTTTACTGCATATATATATGTGAACGAATATCCTTATAGATTTTGATTGGCTCTATTGCATAAATAGTGACTCAATTATTATTTTGGAAGCATGAATTTTAAATATAGATGTGGATTGAAGAAACGTATGCCAGTTGTGTATGTTAATGATTACTGATTGGGAATGAGTGTTGTTGTTGACTGTTATAAAATGTAGAATGTGCGAATAAAGGGAACATAACCTATTAAAAATTGTGTGAAATACTTATTGTTCTGTAATGGCACTATGTTGGATATTAATGAATAGTGAATTAGTCAAATACACATGAATTATCACTCAGTCATCTGATTGTTGTTTGATGCATCTATTCTTACTATGGAATGTTTTATGGAACGCTTGATTAATTTCATGAACAATAATCGTTATCCTCCCCTGTCATTATCTCACTTTCCGCTAATTACAAACCCTTCACATATCCCAGATTCACTGTTTCACTCCCTGTTTTGATATTGATTATAGCCAAGAGAATTTCTATGTTAAGTGGATGAAGCAGCAATATCTTGGGTAGATTGTAGTGAGGGTTTATTTGGTTTATTTACAATTGATTGTTGTTATCATTGAGCAATGATCATTTTTTTCTCACATTTCATTATATCATATTTTCGTTCAATACAAACCCCTCATGTTTCCCAAAACACTATTTCACCCCCCCGCTCGTTGATTAACATTATAACACTTTGTATGGATGGGATTGCATGAGCCTGATACATTCTGAGCCAAATCTATTTCTATTTTTAAGAGTTGTCATGCATGGCTATTTAAAAGGCTATTTTCTAATCAATTACACATGCAGGATGATTTTTTTCAGTTGGGGAAGCCATGGCTGGGGAAACAGAGGTAGAGGTAACTAGAACAGAGGCCCAAGAAGGCCCAGGTTCTCTATACATTTTGATGTTGATTTAGAATAACTTGGCCAATTGTTTCATGTTGGATTCTTTAATTGGATTGGGTAGGAAATAGTCCAACCTAGGCCTGAAAGGCCTCCTTTCCAAGCCCCTCAAGCCCCCAATATCCCTGTGCCTCCTCATTTCTCTTTGCATCCTGAAGTCCCTGAAAATTATGGGTGGCATCAGATTGTTCACCCAACAGTATCCCAACACCGTGGCTGGCCCAACTTGACTTTTCCTGCTCCTCCACCTTTGAACCCCATTGTCCAAGTTTCCCCTAATCACTCATTAGTGAAATCCACCCATGCCACGAAGATATTTAAGATGGAATCCCACCATGCAGTTGATAAAGGAAAATCTATTGTTGCCCCTTTCGCACCCTCCGATGACTTTGAAAAATATGTGTCTTCATGGATGCAATTGACAGACGATTGTTCCGATGTGATAAATGAGATAAAGCATAAAGGATCTGCCCAACCCAAGGTGAACTCGTGAAAATCAAGAGGTGACAACAGAAACCAAGGAAGGGTTGCATCACAGATTGGAAAATATGGCATTTGAATTTTATGTTATCTTTTGTTTTATGGCAGTTGACTTCATGGATTTTGGACAACATGTTTTATTTTGGATATATGAATATTATTTTGAAATATTTTCAAATTTTATGAGCTAAAATTGTCAAAAGTAAATATGTTGAGGGGAGGCACAAGGTGTTGTGTTTTCTTAAAAAATGGATTATGTTATAGTTGTTATGATTGTTATGAACTAAAGGGAGTCACAAGGGGTCCCACCTACTAGTTATTATTTATTTATGACCCTATTATGATTATTACTTTTCCCCCCTAACTAAATTTAGTTCAGTCTTTAGTTAGCTTAACTAATGAATTGGTTCAACTACTCCAACCAATTCAGATTTGTTAAAAGAAAAAGAAAGGAGAGGAACAAGTGAAGGATAGAAGCATAAGCATGCTAAGGTTTTATGTTTGAGTTTATGTTGAGACAATTCAGTTTTCATTCATTCATATATTCATTATAGCCTAATTTTATTTTATGATAATAGGGTCTTATTGTAAACAACAATATTGAAGGCTGAATCAAATCATTCAGACACTTGTTCTTTAGAGGTGTTGATCTATCTTTGATAGTCTATGTAGACTTGATTGTTTGTGAATTAGTTTTCATGACTGACAAAGGCTATTGTGAAGATTCGAGTGGGCATAAATTTGTGGCAAGCTAATCCAATTTTTAGAGTTTAGTTTTGCTTTTCTATCAGAGGTCCTTTTGTATGTTCCATCGGGGATGTCTAAGTTTGACTTTGGTCCTAGATTTCTGTATGAGATTCTGTAAAGAAAATGACTCTTTAGTGAATTGGAATGAAACAAAGGATTGTTGTATGTCTCAATTGTCTTGATTATCATCTTGGTGTCTTTAATTCTATTCTTATATTTATTTCAACAACTAACATATTCAAAAAATACATAAAAAGTGAATTTCCATCAAGTTTTTTGTTGATAAAAGACTATCCTAAGCACTCGTAATTAATACTTGTGAGTTAGGATATTATTTTTGTTGGATATAAACATAGGGTGATATTCCCGTCTACTTTACTTTAGCCAAGTAAATTCTGAAAATGCTTGAGTAATATCAATTCATATCTTTTCCTCAACATTTATTTGGCGACCATACTGGGGAGATCTTCGATATCTCTCTGGTTAAATTTTATACTCGGTTTTCATCAATACATATTTATTTTTCTAATTTTGATTCTTTTTCTGTTTTTCTTTTAATGATTGTTCCTATTGCAAGGCAGCCCAATCTTGAACCCGGTCTCCAAGACTAGACTAGTATTGCTTTGAACCTATTTCATACTATTTTAGACATTGTTAGGACCCGTGTCGAGCTTAACCGTTCTTGGGCAGCAATTGAACGAGATATTAGTACTCAAGAACAATTGGAAGCTAGACATAGGCAACCTAGAAATCAACAGTAACCTCTTATTTCTTCAGTTTCAGCCATTCTTTCATGTCCTTTGATTCTCATTCTTCTAGAAGAAGAAGAGGATTGTCACCCAAAATCAATCCTATTGCTGAGATAGTAAGGAGAAACATTGTGTTATCTTCCCAACAAAGTGCTCTAAGGAGAACTTTATCTGATTCATCCAGCTCATATTTCTTTCCCTCACCTATCATCCACAAGATGGATTCTAGTGGTGGATTTGGTGGCACTGGATGTGCTTCATCTTCCTAATGTTCATCGTCATCGGTGATTTGTATCTTGTACAACCACCATATACCTATCCAATATACTACAAACCCCACCAAAGTCATTAAAAAGTATGGGCTTTTTCAGTTTGAAGAAGATACCACAACCACACCATGGCATGTGTCCTCTCCTCTTAACCTAGAACCTGCTACTCTCCCACTTTCGAAGTTTAAAGAGCATCTGCCTAAGTTTTTGGGAAATAAAATTGTCATTACCAATGAGCACCTAGTGTCATTCTCTAACACTTGTCATAATAGAGGAGCTAATGAAAATGATACCTGCATGAGCTTGTTCATCAACTCCTTGGAAGAAAAGGCTGTGGCCGACTTCTTTGACCTTCCTCCTAAGATTATGTCTACTTGGGAGGAATTAATCTACTGGTTCAGATCAACTTATGGGCAATCTAAAAGCCCAGCTGAGAAGTTAAGGGAGAATAATAACGTAACTTACAAAGATGGTGAGACCATCGGATCTTTCAACTTGTGTTTCACCAAGTTGTATAATCAAATCCTAGAACTTATTCTCCCTCAAAACCAAGCCTCCTTCATGCATTAATACAATACATTTCCTTCTCCTTACCATCATAGCCTTGAAGAAAAATCCAATGATAATATCGGTCCCTCTCTGCACACTTGTTTAGAGTACGAAGAATAGCTTGAACGAACTAGTCTACCCCAGGGAGAATCAGTTAGACAGACATACATGTCCTCTCTCTTATAGATAGTACAAGATATCAAAAATCGTATGATAGCATTCGAGTGGAAGGGTAGTGTCTCCCATCTCACCCCTAGAGCTTCATCCTCTTTTTCCCCTCCTTTTAGAAGTCCGATTGAAAATAATTTTCAGCCCAAAGCTATCATGCCTAGGAGTTGGTGTAAGTTTTGTGAAGAACACCATGAAGAAACCATGTGTGAGGTAAAGAAGAGTTCCAGATACAAGATCTTTGGGAAAATACTAGAAGCTACCATCGTTTTCCTAGATTTCATTGAGATGGAAGATGCCATGGTTATCAATACCAGGAACAAAGCATATGCCCTAAAATGAAAATTTGACCCTCCTCCTGGTTCTTCTAGCCCTAGCAGATCCTCAACCATTGTTGCACCCCAGGTTCCTAAAATTCCCGAGAGTAAAACAATCACCACTCCTCCCCCGTCTTCCAAATACAATATCTTGAATCAATTGGTTAACATCAAAGCAGATGCAACCCTCCTAGACATGGTTGTCATCCCTGAACAACAAATGTATCTGAAACAATTCATGGAAGGAAAAACTTTCGTTGTAGACAATATTTTCGAAGAGGTAGATGAAGAGGGTTCTTATGTAAATAAAGTAGGTGTACATAACTTCAAATACCCTGTAAAAAAAACCACTTTTTATATTTGTGTAAAGATCATGTATAAAATCACCCATTGTTACCTCATTGATGGTGGTTCAGGCCCAAGTGTTATGTCAAAGATTATTATGGAATATCTAGGCTTATCTTGTACAAACGAAAATGCCCGAAGCATGCTTTCCTATAATAGTCTACAACAAACAACCATAGGCAAGATTAAGGATGTAACCTTGGTTTTATTCCCTCACCCTGAGATAAGGACAATCCTTAGCATTTAGGTGATTGATATTCCTGTAAGAAATTATTCAATTATATTGGGAAGAGATTGGCAAGCCCTAACAGATAGATACATCTCACTCAATGGGACACATTTATCAGTTCCTCGGAATAGTAACAATATCATAGTCCTTAGAGAGGGAAGGATTTCACCCTACATAGAGAATGTTATGCAAACTAATGTAAACTATGTCGAAGAAGACATAGGAGTGTATTCCATCTTTGCTGAAGAGGATAATATTCCTTTGGAAAGAATTCATTTAGATAATGATTTATGGCATATGCACTTTGATGGTTCATGCTCTAGTGAGGGAAATGGGGCTAGCATTACCTTGGTTTCTCCTGCAGGAAAAAATCATAATCTGTCCTGTAGGTTAGAGTTTGCTTGTTCAAATAATGTAGTTGATTTCAAAACTTTATTATTGGGCATAAAAAATGCCCTTAATCTTGGTTGTGGTCACCTTTCAGTTTTTGGAAGTTCTAAGCTTGTTGTGAATGTAATATGGAAGATATGATCTCCTAGAAACGAGTTGATGGAACACTACTCCCAAAACGTTTGGGCACTTGTGTCAAACCTTCTATCTTTCAACATCACTCATTTGAACAAGGAGTTGAATTCCATGGCTGATCGGTTAGCTGTCTTTGTAGCCTATCCTAATCAAAAACATTTTCCTCACAGGCCCGATTGTGCTTTTCAATCCATATATCATCCATATTTTCCTGACCATGTAGGATCTTGGAAGGCCCTCCCTAATCATGAGAGGATTTATGGTATCGTCCAACCTCTTAAGCCCAAGGAAACTATATCCATGAAAAACAATAGGATTCCTGAGGGCTTGAATCTTCTTGAGAATTCATTTCTTTTGAGTGTTGGAGGAAATAAATAAAAGGAGAAGGAGTTACAACGGAAGGTGGTTGAAGTCATATCCATGAACATCATGACACCTGGATATTCGTCAAACGTTAAAACAAATGTCCAGGGTTTTGATAAAGATGAAATGAAGTTTGTTGAATTACTTGGTGGATTTCAAAAGGTTTTTGCTTGGTTTAATGTGGATCTTCATGGTTTTGATCCAGGTCTTGTTCAACATACGATGAAACTAGCTAGGAATAAACAAAGACTTGTTAAATATGCACCAAAGGAAACCTTTGGAGGGGATTTGAAAATTTTCTTAAGGATTGAAATGTTTTTTCTAGTCCACCCTAAATGGTTTTCCAATTGGGAACTTGCTTCGAAGACCACTAATAATATTAGAACCTGCATTAGTCTACAAAATTTCAAGCAAGAAATTATGAGAAATCCTCTCCCCTCTCTCAACATGAAATTTTTTCTGCAACAGGTTGTAGATTTACACTTGGAACCCTTACTTGACAATTTGTTTGGTTACAATAAAATCAATGTAGAAGGGGAAAATATTGACAAAACCACTTTTATTACTAATTGCGATACTATGTCTTACAACTGTCTGCCTTCTAGTTTATTTGATCCAAGTATCACCCTAAAAGTTCCTATACATATAACCTTCAATGAGTTGGTCAGTCTCCATGCTTATCTTGACAATTTAATCGTATTCAGAAAAAGGCCGATATTTACATCAGAATTTCAAGTGTTGGGTCATTTCCAAATTACTTTTATCTTGGACTCTAACTCAGAAATTTCAAAGAAATTACAGAGACAATGGTTTTTCCACACCACTAACAGTCCTCGCTTGAAGTATTACGAGGGACCAGCATGAAATGTCTTCTTGCCGATTGTATTCTTCTATATACTAGTAGTTTACTCTGCTTTTAATTTTTGGGATTATTTATTTTTTTTCTTTACAAATTTTTTCTTTTTGAGTTGAATTCTTGCTACTTTTTATTTATGTCTTTTACTCCTACTATTTTAATTTCTACATTATCACTTATGTTGAAACTTTTGTCTTTATCATGTTTTTAGTGTTTGGTCAAGTTAGAAGGTTGGATCAATTCTGCCACAGTGACACCGTCACAAACGCATTGTTAGTCAATAAAATTCGAGCTTACATAGTTTTTATGATCTCTCCTTTGAAGGGCCTTTGAATTTGTTACATATTTATGTTGCTATCTTACAAGGAATTGGTTTTTTCCCACTTCTTCTTGCCATTTCTTCATCCATTGACATCTTAAGAGCAAATCTATAAGTTTTCCTCTTTCAAGTTGAGAGAATTTTACAATCAAATGATTATGCATATAGTGGTAAAACCTATCATACTTAACACTTTCCATAAGTTATTCCTAAATTCTTGTTCATCTTTCCATTAAATCTACTCACTTCCCCTTCTTGCATAATCATTCGAGTTGCATATTATTGAGGTTACTATCCTTGGTCTATGAAACCATGAGTTTTGAGTTCTAATCTGTTAAAAACAAATTGCCCTGTGGATTCACCAGTTTGTTGATGATTTAAAACGTCAATGTAATTTCTCCCGCAAAGTGTTGTTAAATCCTATTATTATATAAGACTAAATAATGCTAGTAAGTGGGACCCCATGAAGTTTTGAAGATCAGATATGTTCATTTTCAATGTTATGATGATGTGCTGCAAAGATTTACATGGTTGATGAGAATATGGTTTCCATTGATATGAGTTAAGCTTTGAGATGTTGTTCCTTCATGATACTACAACCTGGTATTCATATATGGTATTTGTTCTTCTTGCACCTGCATAACATGTTAGTAAAATTACATGAAGGGCAGTTTTGAAGAAGGCAAAGTATTACAACGAGTGCAAAGGGGCCTAGTTCTTCAATACTGCATGCATAAAATATTTGTTGATTATTGTTAAACCCTAGCTAACAAGGAAATGGATATGAAATTGTGTTAAATTAAATTTTTGTATGCATATGGTGGAAATTTTGGTGGCGCATTTGGCAAGGTGATAATTCAATGGTTATGCATTGGTTAATGGAATCGGTAGCTGATATACATATGTTATGAACATCGGTGGCTCATGGAAGTAATGGCTTTGCAATTTTATATAGTCCATATATGGTGATTATGCTCTACTTTAGGTTGATGTTGATCATGCTATTAGTGATGATTCTATACATGATCTCTTAGTTTGTATAGTGGTCGAGCGATTTATTTGAGTTATATTGGGAATATGAATATGGGTGGCACATTTGGCAGAGTAATAATGCGAATGGTTGAATTGTTATATGGAACTAGGATTATGCTATGGTTTAAATGTGTTGATATTCTCGGTGCATGGGTTGATTAATGGTGTTCATGGGGGGCTCGTTGGCATGTATTGTTGAGTAAATGAGATGTGGGTGGAGGCGATGTGAATTTACTACACGTCACCTTTACCCTTCCTGTTGGCCACCACCCTAGTCGAACTATTGTTTGATCTTACAATTGTGTTCACGCTCCAGATTTTTTGCAGGGTGAAACCACTTGACCACCTCTCGTCTTAAGGATTTCGATTAACAGGTATGTCTCTTTTGGCCATTCTTGACTTTACTTTGGTTATGAAATGATTTTGGCTCAGTTGTGTAGGTTTTTGTTTGTCCTGAGTGCCACAACTATGTGGAATTTTGGTTTTGAATGGAAAATGGATGGCTCTGCCATGATAGTTTCAAGTTCATAGAATTTGTTAGCCTTCTTGGGTGATAGCTATTTGTTACCACTGCATTTTAGTTGAAGGGTTTTGTTTAGATCATGGTTGGATGGTTGCCTTCATGATTCTGGGGTTTAACTAGAACCTTGTTTTCCTGTTTCGACCATGTCAAGGAACTGTCTCTCATTCACAAGAGAATCATAGTCCTCCTTGCACGTACACCTTTGGCCTCAAAGTTTCACTACAGTTAGTTCCATTCCTCTTGTGAAGGCTATCGTGCAAACCCCTAACCCTCTATACTGGAGTTGCATAGGGAGACTGTCGAGTATGCCAAGTTGGTTCCTATTATTGTGGTCTATTACATTGAATACGTGCTCACCCATTGGTCGTATAGCAGTCATGTTGGTATGGATTTTTGTCACTGCCTGTATGATAATAGCGTGAACCTTACATTGTCAATTTGCACTTCTAAAGTTCATAGTCACTAGCCTTATGTCAAAGAACTCATTTTTTTTTTAATGGAAGGGCTTCTGCCCATTTGGATTGGATGCATGGGTATACACAACTACCACGACTTGTTCGGTTGATTGATTTTTTTTTACCACAATGGAAAATTGTTGGTTGATGTACAGTCACTAGTTTTTCACTTATGGTGATTTCGTTGATGGATGACATTGGTCACGAATTCATAGGGTTGCTCACATAGGTCGTGTTCTTTCTATGGTGTTTTGCAAATGAAACATGGAGCATGATAACTATGTTTTCCCTTGGGTCGAATGATAATCGAACTGGATAACTATAGAAGGCATATTGATGACATCCTTGTGTTGTTGGTTGAATAGGACTCAGTGTGCACGGCTTGATTGAATCACAGTGTGACTTAAATGAACCAACCACTGATTAATGCACACAACCTCAGCATGATTGGTGCAGCCGTGACCCTCGCAGTCCAACCGCTTCCACCAGGACCTTCTTTCACTCAGGCCCGAAGAGTTCAAAGAACTCTTCCTACTCCTCTTGGGAGTTCTCAATACCCACAGTAGTCTCCCTTTCGACGATCTCCCCTTCGCGTATCGGGAAATCGGGTTTCGCAATATCGCGAAACTCACGAGCACGGTTCTCTTGCAAATCAAAACCCCAAACCCCGAACTCCGATATGATGCCACTTGTCCTCTCATTCTGACACAAGTGGTCCCCGCTTCAAATGGAAATAAAAAAATCGCAACTCGATAATTCGCGATTCCTGAGTCACTGTTTCACAGGACCCTCCAAGTCCCGAATCCCGACTCCTAGGGATCTCGCACCACGTGCCCCCGTAGCGATCAACGGCTCCAATCGAATCGGGAAATCACTATTCGCGATTCCAACGAACACAAAAATATTGTCTCCGACCCCGATGAATCAACGAGTCAACGCTCTTGTTCGTTTCAGGGATTTCCCTATCGGAAAATCGGCGATTGCAATGTCATGATTCACTTGCACTACAAATCTCCGAACCCCGAACTCCAATGTGCACGTGCGCTAATTCCTCGTCACTTCACCTCCTCTCTCCACTCTATCGGGAATCGCGAGATCGCGATTTAACCGTTCTTGATTTCTTTGCATTTGAAAACCCCGAATGTCGAATCCCAACCTTCTAGGATCCGATGCCACCTGTCCCTATAATGATCGATGACTCTGATTAAATCAGAGAATCACCAATCGTGATTTCGACCAATGTGAAACTCTCACCTCCGGAAAACCCGATATGCCGAATCCCGATGGCCTTGGGTTTCTCGTGCGCCTGAGGGCTAAATCCCTCGCTACTTCTCCCAGATCTGACGTTCGTCGGGTCTTCGCAGATTTCTCCTCGCAAGACCGCCCATTGATTCCTCTTCCTTGAGGGATCCTTCCGCTTCAAAGCTTCTTCCGCTCGAACCTTCTCCCCAGTCTGTCCTCGCAGTGTCACCAGGGAACTATCCCTCCTGAGCTTGTCGGCTCTGACTCCTTCAGAGACTTGACACACACTTCTCGCACTTGACCTCTCAATAGCTCTCAAAGTGTTGAGCTCTCTCAGACTCTGCACACTTCCTACAACGGTCGTCCTTAACTCCTTCCTCAGGTTCACAACTAAGGCTTCTTCTTGCCTGTGCACGCTTCCTGCACAGCTCTGGTGCCCAACCTGTACTCCTGAGAACTTAGGACAAAAGTCACCCTATCTGAACCCTGTAGTCATACACTCCTTGCAGACAAATTCCACTGCCCTCTATGCAGGAATATTTGGTTCAAAATAGAGAAACAATTGAAACTAAATTCCTATTCTTACAGATTTCAATTCAACTATGAAATCACATACATAGCATATCAAAGCAAATGTATGACAGAAGGAAAACATCCATGAGCATAATATCAACACAGAGAAACAACACAAACCATGAAACTAAATCAAAGTCTTTCTTCTATTAATTCAATCTGTACATGGGTGTTCTCCACAAGTTCTCTGCTCTGTTCTCCTCTTCTTACTTTTGTTTCTCAATATGTTACAATGTACAAAGGAGGGTGCCTATATTCTGTTTTCCCTCTTGAATTCTACAACTATCAAATCGACAATTAATTCCTATCTAACAACATTAAATCTATTAATTGCCTTCCTATCTACTAAGGACGTGAGCATAAAGACTCAAGGTCCCCTTTACAATACAAGTGCGCGTCTTTATGAATGCCTTCATTAAAGAGTGGCGCAATAATTTCCAAAGCGTTTCAAAATGTGTGCTGGCGCTATCCAGTTGTCTCTTCTGCTCCACACGCTGGCTCGCTTGATGAGTTGTCTATGCTCCTGCATCAATGATATGTCAAGTTATTATCATGATTGTGTGTTTGTTGTGATAAGTGGAAATGTTGCATTGTGGAGTTTGGTTAGTTGCGCTCTGTGTGTAGTATGGATAGTTTGTTTTTATACTCAATGAAACCCTCAGAGTTTTTTATTGCAATTGACCATTGTTGATGATAGTCACGTTGGATATTTGGCTTGGATTTTAAGTTGCATTAACTTGTTCTGTTTTACAGTGGTATGGTTACATTTCCCTGAAAATTTAGTCCTGCATAGCCTTTGTCTAAATGGTGGTTGTTGGTTGTATAGTCAATTGTCATTTCAGGCGTGGCATGTGAGGTTTTGATCTGCATATATATATGGTAACGAATATCATTATAGATCTTGATTGGCTCTATTGCATAAATAGTAACTTCATTATTATTTTGGAAACATGACTTTTACATATAGATGTGGATTGAAGAAATGTATGACAGTGGTGGATGTTAATGATTACAGATTGGGAATGAGTGTTGTTGTTAACTATTATAAAATGCAGAATGTGCAAATAACGGGAACATAACCTCTTACAAATTGTGTGAAATACTTATTGTTCTGTAATGGCACAATGTTGGATATTAATGAACACTGAACTAGTCAAATACACATGAATTATTACTCAGTCATCTAATTGTTGGTTGATGCATCTATTCTTGCCGCATAATGTTTTATGGATTGCTTGATTAATTTCATGAATAGTATTTTTTATCCTCCCCTCTCATTATCTTACTTTCCGCTAATTACAAACCCTTCACATATCCCAGGGTCACTATTTCACTCCCTGTTCTGATATTGATTACAACCAGGAGAATTTTTTTGTTAAGTGGATGAAGTGGAAATATATTCGATAGATTGTAGTGAGGTTTTATTTGGTTGTTTTATAGTTGGTTGTTTTTATCATTGAGCAGTGACCATTTTTTTTCTCCCCTTTCATTATGTCATATTTTTTCTCAATACAAACCCCTCACATTTCTCAGAACACTGTTTCACCCACTTCTCGTTGATTAACATTAGAACAATTTGTATGGATTGGATTGCATGAGAGTGATACATTCTGAGCCAAATCTATTTTGTATTTTTAAGATTTGTCATGAATGGCTATTTAAAAGACAATTTTCTAATCAATTACACATGCAGAATGAGTTTTTTTAGTTGGGGAAGCCATGGCCAAGGCTATAGAGGTAGATGTAACTTGAACTAAGGCCTAAGAAGGCCTAGGTTCTCTATACATTTTGATGTTGATTTAGATGAACTTGGCAAATTGTTTCATGTTGTATTCTTTAATTGGATTGGTCAAGGACTAGTCCAAGCTGGGCCTGAAATGCCTCCTTTCCGAACCCCGCAAGCCCCTAGTATCCTTGTGCCTCCTCATGTCTCTTTACAGCCTAAATTCCCTGAAAATGATGGTTGGAAGGTGATTTCTCACCCAACAGTCTCCCAACACCATGGCTGGCCCAACTTGACTTTGTCTACTCCTCCACCTTTGAACCCCATTGTCCAAGCTACCCCGAATCACTCGCTAGTGCAATCCTCCCATGCCACCAAGAGATTGAAGACTAAATCCCACAATGCATTTGATAAAGCAAAAGATATTTCTACCCCTTCCTCACCCACCGATGACTCCAACAAATTTGTTTCTTCATGGATGCATTTGAGGGACGATTGTTCCCATGTGATCAGTGAGATAAAGCCTAAAGGCTCTGCCCAACCCAAGGAGAATTCAGGAAAATCAAGAGGTGACAGCAGGAACCAAGGAAGGGTTGCATCACAGAATGGAAAATATGGCTTTTGAATTTTATGTTATCTATTGTTTTATGACAGTTGACTTCATGGATTTTGGATACAATGTTTTATTTTGGATATATGAATATTATTTTGAAATATTTT